>BJCO01464692.1:0-22911 GCA_018326465.1 Flaveria floridana | reverse complement strand
TTCACAAATCATTCCATTAACGATAGAAGAAGTGTTAGTCAAGTATAGGATTCCAGCCTAGGTAGTGTTTCAACATCATCTGAATTCAGTCTCAGCTTTCTCGGGTGTCTTTAGTTTGCTCTCATTTAAGTTCTTATTTTAAGTCTGTTAGAATTACTAACTAAATTCCCCCCAATTCCAATTTTATTTAATTAAGTCTAGTTTTCGTTTTTCATTAGGAGTCTCGTGGGTTCGATATCTGGACTTACTTTTAGCTTTACTAGAGTCGATAGGTACGCTTGCCTGTCAGTAGTTTAGTTTTTAAGTGTCTAGAGTATTACTTAGTGTTTAATTTGGAGTCGTTTTAATTGTTTCTTATTTGAACTACTTCGTGCACATCAACTTACTATACTTGATATAAAATGAGCTATTCCTTGAATGACGGTGTTACTGTTTGAATCTTATAGTGTTTAGAGAATGGTAGGAGGTAGATCATCTAAGGCCTCTAGGGCTGGAGCACAGGGAGGATGTGGTGCTGAACCGCGTGTTACTAGGAATAAGACCAAGACTACTGAGAGGGCTCATGAAGAGCCCGAGATGCATCACCAAGAGGGTGGTGATGAGAGTGCGAACTTAAGGGCCTCGATGAAAGAGGCGGTGGTAGAGGAAGTCCACCAAGTCATGCGGATGATTCTGCCATCTGTAGTGACCGAAGTGATTAAAGCTGTAAGGGAGGATGAGAAGAAAGAGCGGAGAAGGACCATCGGAATGGAAGAAAGGGAGCGATCGGAGACCGAGATGATTGTCTCGAGTGAGGAGGAGGAGGAAGAAGCTATGCAGGAAACTGCACGTGTTTGTAACTTTAGGGCATTTCAGAGGTGCAAGCCCCCAACATTCGATGGGAATGGCACTGCTTCTACTGTTCACTGATGGGTGAGAGAGATAGAGGAGGTACTTGATATCAGCGAGTGCCGAGAAGACCATAAGGTGAAGTTTGCTACCCACTCATTTATGGACACGGCCTTATACTGGTGGGACAATATTGTCCAGGCCGAGGGTAGTAGAGCCATTGGAAGGATGAGGTGGCCAGAGTTGAAGAAGCTGGTGATCGAGGAAATCCGTCCTCACTGGGAACTCAATAAGATAGAGAGGGAGTTCCAGCAGCTAGAAGCAGGCACCATGACACACCAGCAATACACCACCAAATTTAATGAGATGGCAAGGTTGGTGCTGGATCAGGTGACGCTGGTGTCGAGGAAGATCAAGAAGTACATTCAGGGATTTCCAGCTAACATTCGCAGGCATTTGATCGCTACCCGGCCGGGTATCTTTCAATCGATGGTAGACCTGGCGGGTAGGTTGTATGATGAAAGGGAGGTGGCGGTAGTCGAGGTGAAGAAAACGGGTGATGGTGATAAAAGCTGGGGCAGAAAAAGGTTTGGACATGGTGGTTTCACTCCAAACAGCAAAAGGAGGAAAATGGACGACCGAAGGGTGGTGTCATCTAGTTTGGAGATAAAAAAGTGTAGTAGGTGTGGGAGAGAGCACTTCGGGGAGTGCAAATGGGGATTGAGCGTATGCTTCAAGTGTGGGAAGCCCGGTCATGTGGCGAAGATGTTTGGACTTAAACGGTGTTATAACTGCAGAGAGGATGGCCACGTGAGCAGGTACTGTAATAAGCCAAGGGCTGAGAGTTCTGGGGCTAAGAAGAAGCTAGAGGAAGGAGGACAGAAGGAAATTGGTAGAGCTTTCACGATGACGCGGGAGGAGGCCAGAGAGGATCCCGATGCCGTGTCAGGTATGTTTCTAGTAAACCGAATTTGTGTCTCTGTGTTATTTGATTCTTGTGACATAGAAACTGGTATTGGTAATTACACTAGAATTACTGATATGATAGACGACTGTGTCATAGAACTAGAAGGTCATAGGTTTTCTGCTAAATTACATGTGATGCCCCTAGGTGGATTCGATGTAGTACTAGGGATGGATTGGTTAGCAACCTATAAGGCAAACATTGTGTGTCGTAAGAAGATGATTCGATTAATTGCGCCAAGTGAGAGTACAGTGACGGTTTACGGTGATCGCGTCACTATGGTTCCAAAGGTGATTTAAATGGCGGTGGCGGAAAAGTGCATGAGACGTGGATGTAGTGCCTATCTGGTCTACGTGAAAGATGTGGACGCGTTGGTACCACAACTGCCCGACGTACTAGTGGTGTGCGATTTCTTAGACGTGTTCCCAGAGGACTTACCAGGGGTGCTACCAGATCGTGAGATTGAGTTTCAGATTGATTTGATACCCGGTGCTCAACCCGTTGCTAAAACACCGTATCGATTAGCTCCTACCGAGATGAATGAACAAATGGGTCAACTGCAGGAGTTGTTAGATAAAGGGTTTATCCGACCGAGTATCTCTCCTTGGGGTGCTCCAGTATTGTTTGTGAAGAAGAAGGACAGTAGTATGTGGATGTGCATCGACTATCGAGAGCTGAATAAGCTGACGGTGAAGAATCTGTATCTGCTACCGAGGATTGATGACGTGTTTGACAAGCTCCAAGGTGCCAGTTGGTTCTGGAGGAAAGATCTTCGATCTCGTTACCATCAGCTGAGGGTGAAGGAGCGGGACATTCCTAAGACAACTTTTCGCACGCGTTATGAACACTACGAGGTTCTCGTTATGTCTTTCGGTTTGACTAATGCGCCAGCTGCCTTTATGGATTTGTCGGCCCATGTTACATAAATCAGTGATTGTGTTTATTGATGATATCCTGATTTATTCGAAGAGTGAGGTAGAACATGTCGGCCACGTACGCGTGGTGTTGGAGACACTTAGAAGAGAGAAGTTATATGCTAAATTCTCTAAGTGTGCTTTTTGGTTGCGCGAGGCACAACTTTTGGGTCATGTTGTTAATGTTGAAGAATTCATGGTGGACCCGACAAAGGTTGAGGTAGTGATGCAATGGAAGTCTCCAAAGACGCCATCTGAGATCCGTAGTTTCTTGGGTTTGGCGGGTTATTATAGGAGGTTCATCCAGGATTTTTCTAAGATAGCCTTACCTTTGACTAAATTGACCCGCAAGGATGTGAAATTTGAGTGGGGTCGGAAGAAGGAGATGCTTTTGAGGAGTTAACGACCAGATTGACTCAAGCTCCTTTTTTGATGTTACCCGAAGGGAGTGAGGACTTAGTGCTATATTTGTATGTTTTCTATTCGGGGTTAGGTTGCGTGTTAATGCAACGTGGAAGGGTAATAGCCTACGCTTCCCTACAGCTGAAAACCCACAAAGTCAATTATCCAACCCATGATCTGGAGCTTGCGGTTATGGTCTTCGCATTGAAGATTTGGAGGCACTACTTATACGGGACGAAGTGCACAATCTTCATGGATCACAAGACCTTGAAGTATTTCTTTGAGCAAAAGGATCTCAACATGAGACAGAGGAGATGGTTAGAGCTCATCAAAGATTATGATTATGAGATCCATTACCATCCGGGTAAGGCCAACGTTGTGGCTGATGCCCTCAGTCGAAAGGAGTGACTCGAGCCGCCCAATTCGGGTGAAGGCTTATAAGTTGGTTATGACCGCTGACGTGATGACCCAGGTGAAAGGGTTCCAAGATGAGCCATTGAAAGAAGACCGCCTTCACTCTGAAAGGATGAGAGGTTTAGTCACGGAGTTGGGAAAAAACACTCTCGGTGTTAGGTCCCGAAATGGACGAATATGGATTCCTCGTTACGGAGATCTACGGGGGCGAATCATGGATGAAGCTCATAAGACTCGATACTCGATTCATCCCTGTGCCACGAAGATGTATCAGGATATCAAGAAAGATTATTGGTGGTCGGGTATGAAGCGCGATGTAGTAGAGTACGTGAGCAAGTGCCTTACTTGTTTGCAAGTGAGTGCAGAGCATCAGAAGCCATACGGGAAGATCCAACCATTGGACATACCCGAGTGGAAGTGGGAGCACATCACCATGAATTTTATTACTAAGCTACCTCGTACGGCGAGGGGGTATGATACCATTTGGGTGATTGTTGATCGACTGATGAAGAGTGCTCACTTCCTACCGATCCGCGAGACGTATTCATCAGAAAGATTAGCGGATCTGTTCATTAAAGATATTGTAGTATGTCATGGTGTTCCGGTGTTCCGGTGTTCATCGTGTCGGATCGTGACACCCGATTCACATCAAAGTTTTAGAAGAGATTCCATGGTGCGACGGGGACGAGGCTACACATTAGTATGACTTATCACCCTCAGACAGATGGTCAGTCTAAGAGGACGACTCAGATGCTCGAGGATATGCTTCGAGCATGCGTGATTGATTTTGGAGGAAATTAGGATGACTACTTACCGTTAGCAGAATTTCGTACAACAATAGCTATCATGCCAGTATTGGTATGCCCCATATGAGATGCTATACGGTAGGAGGTGTAGCACGCCCATGTGTTGGGGTTATATCGGGAAGAAAGAGTTAGGAATCCTTGAGGTGATCGAGGCTACAACTGAAAAGTTGGGAAGATCAAGGCCTTTATGAAGGCAGTGAAGGATAGGCAAAAGTCATACGCCGACAAGAGCCGTAGACCTATCAAATTCAAGATGGGTGACCGACTTATGTTGAAGGTCTCACCTTGAAAGGGAATCATTCGATTCAGAAAACGAGGCAAGCTAAGCCCAAGGTACATACGACCTTTCCAAATCATTGCATGAGTAGGAGGCTGGCCTATCGGTTAGAATTTCCAGATGAGTTAAATGAAATTCATTTGACATTCCATGTATCTCATCTAAGAAAGTGCATAGCTGATGAAGATATAATTGTACCACTGGATGATATCGAGGTGGATGAACGACTCAATTACATAGAGCAACTAGTGGCGATCATTGATTGAAAAGAGAAGAGGCTGAGGAATAAAGTGGTTCCACTAGTTCATGTGCAATGGAAACACGGAAAGGGTTCAGAGTCTGCGTGGGAGATTGAAGAAGAGATGAGACAACACTACCCACGTTTAATCGAAGAGTGACGGGTTTCAGGGATGAAACCTCTTTAAGGGGGTGGACTTGTAACATCCGGAAATTTTGGTCAACTAAAATAAAAGAAAAGAAAGGAGAAAAAGGAAAACAAAAGTAATTAGAAAGAAAAGGAAAGGAGTCAAAATGGAGGGGTTAAAGTGAAAAAAGGACAAATCCCCATTATTTTATTTTTACTTTTGGGTATGGCCGCCCATAACAGCCCATTACTCCTGCTTTTGTCGACTAAATTAGAAGAAGAAGAAGAAAACTGAGATTTCTTCGGTTCTATAGAGAGAAAGAGGTTGTTCTTAAACAAAGTAAGCATTTGTTGCAAAATTAGCTTGGTTTTGTTTGTGTTTTGACTAAGGAACTGAGAATATATGTTCTTATGTGTATGTGTGTTCGGGTTTGTGTGTTTTAGACACATCTAGGTGTTTGAATTCTTTGGAAAAGTTTAAGTCAAAGAGTTTGAGCTTGAAAGCAGCTAAGGTGAGTTTCTAGACCCCATGTATTACATGTTTTAAAAGTTTTTGGGGCTAAAAATGCATGTAAATAGGTTTTATAAAAAGTTGTATGTATAACTGTATGTTTTAATGCATGTATGTTAGTGTTTTGTGGTTGTGCATGCTAAGTTAAAGCTTAGAATGGTAGTATGAAGCTTAGATTATGTTTAAGATGAGATTGGGATTGAAAAATATGTTAGAAATATGTATGTTGGTGTTCATGCACCCAAACAGGGCCCATGCACCTGAGAATTGAACTTAAAAAGTTAAGTGTATGATGATGCGCCCAAACAGTATCTCATGCGCCTAGAAATGCCTTAAAAATTTCTAAGTGTAAGCTGATGCGCCTGAATAGTAGTTCATGTATCTAAGTTTTTGAAAGAAATGCCTAAGTATAGGGTGATGCGCCTAAATAGTGCCCATGCGCCCAAGAGGCTCATGCGCCCAAAAGGCTCATGCGCCTAAGTGTTGAAATAGTTAAGTATAGGCTCAAGCGCCTGCATAGTGGAGAAACGCCCAAACAGCCCTCATGCGCCCAAATAGTGTTCATGCACCCAAACACTTAGAAAATTTTTTAAACTTTTGGGAAAAACCAGAATTTTGGGGTTTGACCCTAGTTTGACCTATGGACTGATTTGGCCTATTTTAAGCACAAATTTGTAAGGGCCTATGAATAGAATTTGCATGATGAATGTATGATGTCTATTGGTGTATAAAGTGTTATCTTTTAATGATTCTCAAAACATATATATTATACTATAATATACGTTAAGTATTATGTTATGACTTTACGTATGATGAATGTAAGAATGAATGTAAAGTATAACATAATGAAGTGAAAGATAACAAAGATGAAAAGTGAAATGTAATGAAAGAAAGAAAAGGCTTGCAAGCAGATTAAAAGGAGGAACACAACTCATGAGAGTCGCAGCTCAACTGTGTGTTTTTATATCGTGCGATTTTGGCTAACCCATAAGGGTTCACACACAGGGGATCAATCTTGGTGACTGATCCATAGTACGAAATAGGATCCTTGTCATTCGACCCCTGGCTTTATGCCATATAGTGATGAGGCTTTGTGCCCGGAATGGTGGCTTCGGGCCACGAGCTTTGTGCCATATAGTGATGAGGCTTTGTGCTCGGAATGGTGGCTTCGGGGAACGGGCTTTGTGCCATGTAGTGATGAGGCTTTGTGCTCGGAATGGTGGCTTCAGGCCACGGGCTTTGTGCCATATAGTGATGAGGCTCTGCGCCCGGAATGGTGGATTCGGGCCATGGGCATTGTGCCAAATAGTGACGAGGCTTTATGCTCGGAATGGTAGCTTCGGGCTACGATGGGGGAAAAGCTTGACATGATCTAGAATCAGTACGAAACGAGCGAAAAGATAAAGTACGAAACGAACGAAGAGATAAAGTACAAAACGAACGTTAACGAAAGATAGTGATAAAGTACGAAACCAACGTTAACGAAAGATAATGATAATGTACGAAACGAACGAATAAGTGAGATAAGAAATAAAGAATAAGGTTATGCCTTGTTGCATGAACGATGAATTCTTACGTACGAAAGTAAAGAAAATATTTCCTTGTAGGAACCGTATAAAGTATTTTGATACTTACAAAACATAAACTCACTTCGCAACGCTGACTTTTATGCATTTTTAGTTGGCAGGTAATTTGCTGAGGATGGCACACGGGGAGGCTACTCGGCAGGGCAAGATTGGCATCCATTCATGCATAATAATATTGTTGTTTTGTAATACAAACGAATGAGGCTTTTGTAATTTAACAATATTGTATTGCCTAACAACAGTATTTATCAATGATATGAATGGTTTTGATAACTTACTTCCCCTACTTATTTTATGAATTATGTATTATATATGTAATAATGCGATGATTGTCCAACTGTAAGGTGCCCAGGAACAGGGCCGTACAAGATGCAGATGCAACCAAAGCAACCAAATAGGTTCCTGCATGCATGCACCAAGTACCAAGTAGAACTGCTATGGAAGTTTTATACTTTGCATGAGAATTTTGCTAAGTATAAAATCTTCTGAAGTTAAAAGTTCCCGCAGAAGCTTTATACTCTGCACAAGAAATATGCTAAGTATAAATTCTTCCAAAGCCAAAGACCAAAAGACAAAGTCTTTCGAAGGCTAATGAAGTGAAGACTGATTTCTTTCGAAGCCTAGAACATGCTTTTCTCTGATGTACTTATACAAAAGCTGACCAACTTTCCGCTGCAACTCTGAAGACTCGCCAACTTGTATAAATTGGTGAAAAGGTCCTTGCTTTTGTAACTGTACATTAAGCTCTTTGTCTATAACTTTCTACTTTATGTACTTTTATGTTTTTGTATATATTAGGATGTGAGATATGGCATATTATAGTCACTAGTCAAAAGGCAATTTGCCTTTTGACTCTACATTGATTTTGTTATCTTTCAATGTTCCAACTAGCTTTCCAAGTATGGCCGGTTGTAGGGTGTAGTGTAAAGTATCTTAATGTATTGTACCTTATTTCTTATGCATCGTAACTCTTGTAAGAGTACTTGAGATTAATATACATCATCCTTGAAAACCTTATATATATTGTTCTTAAATTCTGTCTCTTTACTACTTGTGTTCTTTGCATCCTACTCTTAAACCCCGGTTCCCTATTTGATCTGTTAAGTGTTCTAACACTCTCCTCATTGTGAGATTGATTGTATTGACCATCCCTTAACCGTTCCTGTAATTGGTATCAGAGATTTCCAGGCTCTTGATTTTAAGGTCTCACCATCTTAAATCTCCATAGTTCTCACAAATCACGTAACATCTCAAATGGTAGCATCAATGTCTGATATGCAAACCAGTACCATGGTAAAGTCCCTACTGATGACTCCTGATGATTTTGATACTTGGTGCCTAAAGTATCTCAATGTCTTGTAGGGTGTAGTATAAAGTATGTCAATGTCTCGTAACTTATTACTTATGCATTGTAACTTTTGTAAGAGAACTTGAGATTAACATAAATCATCCTTAAAAACCTTATATATATTGTTCTTAAGTTCTGTCTCTTTACTTACTTGTGTTCTTTGCATCTTAACTCTTAAACCCCGGTTCTCTATTTGATTTGTTAAGTGCTCTAACACTCTCGTTATTGTGAGACTGATTATATTGACCACCCTTAACCGGTCCTACAATTGTTATCAGAGCTTTCTAAGCTCTTGATTGTAAAATCTCACCATCTTAAATCTCCCTAGTTCTGACAAATCACTTAACATCTCAAAGGGCAGCATCCAAGGCTGATATATAAACCGGTACCATGGTAAAGTCCCCACTGATCACTCCTGATGATTTTGATACTTGGTGCTTAATGCCTAAGAATGGAAGAATTCAACAAGTCACAAGATAGCAGGATGTAGGAGTCTATTACCGAAGGACCTTACATTCCATGCACCTCTTCAGCTGCTGCTTGAGGTGGCATGATTCCAAAGGAGGTGGCTGACTATTTTAAAGAAGAGAGAAAAAGGATAGATATAGATCAGAAAGCTATAACTGCCCTCCAAACTGCTCTTCCAAATGCCATCTACAGAGGCTTCAAGAAGTGCAAAACTGCCAAGCAGCTCTGGGATGCACAGAAGCTGATGTATGAAGGTCCTTCTGATGCAAAAGGAAACAAGAAGGATCTTGTGAAGTAGCAGTTTGAGAACTTCACCTTCAAAGCATGTGAAACCATGACTCAACAATACTTTAGGTATGTTGAGATTGTGGATACTCTGATGGATGTTTGAGTAAAACTAGAGAATAGGGATATTTTGAGAAAGTTCGTGTCCTCTCTTTCTAGACAATGGACACACTATTGTGTGGTCATTAAGAGGACTGAAAATCTCAAGACCCTCACTCTCATTGAGTTGTATGGCATACTCAGTGGTTAGCAGATCAAGATGAACATGCAAAATCCATCTGGCAACTCTAACAATCAACAGAGTTCTGCCCTTCATGTGGTTAAAAGGGATTGAAGAGAACTACAACACCATTTCATCTCTTATCCTGACAACTCACCCAAGGGCCCTTTCATCACCTTACCTGAGAAATCAAAGGAGAGCTATGTCTAAGGAAGCCCATTCCAAGAGACAAACTCATCATATGCCTCTATGTCACATGATGAAAGCACAAGCAACTTTCTTTTCACCCTTGAAGACTTGGACTGCATCCATCCAGATGACTTGGAGTATATGGAGATAATTCAACAAATAGCTCTTTTCACTCACAGAGCCAAGAAGTTCTACAAGAGGATAGGGAGAAAGTTTCCTAGTAATGTATCTAGTGGAAAGTTTGAGCTGGATAAAAGCAAAGTGAAGTGTTACAACTGTAACCAATTGGGACACTTTGCTAGGGATTGCAAGGCACCCAGGACAAATGGTGGCCAAGCATAACCCAAGCCAAACTACACTGAGGGAGCTTCACATACTAAGAAGCCTAAGCAGCAAGTTGTAGTTGCTGTTGAAGAAGGAGGCTTTGATTGGAGCTTCCAGGTAGAAGATGTGCCTCCAAACCAAGCACTGATGGCAGATCTGGATGAAACCAAGGTACTGGAACATCATTGTACCCTAGAACGCATTGCTAAAGTAACTAGATACATGTCCTATAACTTAGAAATGAGATCTGATCTTGAGTCTTTGAACATATTAAAATCTGATTTCAAAAGAGCTGAAAATGAGTATAAGTTAAAATTAGAAGACATAAAAAAAACATTTCAACTCTTAAACATGATCATACCAACTATAGGACTCAAATCAAGGATCTCATTACTATGTTAACTGAGTACCAGGCTGAGCTAGTGATCAATAAAGGCAAGGTAGAGAAGCATGTTCTTGAAGAAAAGACCTTCAAGAACATCATATCCTCATCCCTATATTCCAAAGTGTGTTATCAGAACAAACAGGACTAGGATCTACTGAGATAGCTCATCCACACACTCTGTTGTCTGTAAGATCTCCAAGGTATGAAACAAGTTAAGATGAACTGCCATCCATAGATCCTAGTGATGAAGAAGATGAAGAGGAGGTAGTGAAGGACGGATCTGGGAAGAGTGTGGAAGATCATTCTAACAAGGGTTACTACACTCCTGATGAGAGGAAGAAGTCAGGGATGACTAAGTCAAAGAGGAAGAACTTGATCCGAGCAGTAAAGTGAAGATCAAAGAAAGCCCAGGAGATCAAGGCCACTTTTAACTCCAAGCAGAAACAAGTCTTTACCTCTGCAGGTTTTGAAGGGGTAAAAACTTAGGACACAACGTTGAACTCTAGTACCAAGAGTTCAAGTACATGTTCAACTCATCCCTGTGAAGGAATGAAGATTGATCAGTTGTGTAATACTGCTACACAGCATGAACCATCCACCTCCAAAGGCAAGCTTCACCTTAGGAGGCCTGCCACAACATCTTCAAAGATGGGGATGGAGATGGAAGGTAATCAAACTCAGTCTTCTATTCATAAGAAGACTCTTAAAAGAAAGCAATTTGACTGCATTATGTGTGGTAGTACTTCTCATCTGGCTAAGGATTGCATCTACAATCCCAAAAGTACTGTCAACTTAACAAAGAAGAAGACTTCTTAGAAGAATAAGAAGAAGAAAGCTTCGGAAGAAATCAGTGTTTCTTTCAGAAGCTCCAAAATGAAAATGAAGACAAGTGAAAATTGCCTTCGGAATAAAATTTGGTCTCGGAAGAAAGGAATGCTTACGAAGCACTGAAGCTTGCTGCAGTGAAAGCAAGATCTTCCAAAGGGTCAGTTTCCAAAACTTCTGAAGTTATAAAAACTTCTGAAGCTTTGAAGGTCAAGTCTAATATTCCAAAGATGGTATGGAAGATAAAGGAAGACCACGTCACTAAAAATTCTTTATTTACAACAGCAAGTGATCCCCATAGTCTCCGTATAGGATCAATTACTATTGCAGTGTCTTCAGTTCATTTTGAAGAGCCCAAGACTAATGAGGCTTGGGTTTCCAAATGCAACTAATTCTCTTTTTATTGTGCAGGAATAGCTGAAGACCAAAAGAAATGTATGGATCATTGATAGTGGTTGTTCCAGGCACATGATAGGCAATGGATCCTTGCTTCAGAATTTTAAGAAAATTGATAGAGGACCGGTTGCTTTTGGAGGAGAAGCTGGTGGTTATATTACTGGAAGGGGAAGGGTCACAAATGGTAAGCTCAGCATTGAGAAGGTAAACTTTGTTAAGGAGCTTGGGTACAATTTACTGAGTGTATCCCAATTTTGTGACCAGAGACATAACATGGTCTTTACTGAGCACGAGTGCATTGTTCTCAAGCCAGGGGTGGTCATTTCTCAAGAGCATATCCTGCTTAGAGCACCCCGAAAAGAGAACATGTACAAGATGGATTTGTAGGAAACATCCCCCTCAGGAGAAGTTTCTTGCTTTCTGTCTAAGGCTAATAGTGATGAGTCCTTCCTTTGGCATAAAAGGATGTGCCATGTAAACTTTAAGAACATGAATAAACTATTTAAGAATAATTTGGTAACTGGAATGCCGAAGAAATAGTTTACAAGTGATGATCACTGTGTTGCATGACTAAAAGGGAAACAACACTTGGTGTCTCACAAGCCAAAGGTAAAGAACTCTATCACTACTCCCCTTCACTTATTACACATGGATCTCTTTGGCCCCACTAGTGTAATGAGTTTAGGAAGTACCTTATACTGTTTGGTGATCACAGATGATTTCATAAGATTCACCTGGGTTTTCTTCCTTAGAACGAAGGATGAAACTCCTGAGATCTTAAAGAATTTCATTCTAAAAATTAAGAATCAAATTGATCACAAGGTCAAGACCATAAGATGTGGTGATCAAGGAACTAAATTCAAGAACCAAATCCTTGACACATTTTGTGATGAGAAGGGTATTACAAGACAATATAGTGCTCCTAAGACTGCTCAACAAAACAAAGTTGATGAGAGAAGAAACAGAGCACTTATTGAAGCTGCAAGAACCATGTTGTTTGACTCTAAACTGCCTATTACCTTCTAGGCCGAGGTAGTCAATACTGCCTGCTATGTGCAGAACAAAGTTTTAGTAGTTAAGACTCATGGTAAGACTCCTTATTAACTATGGCACAAAAGAAGACCTTTCATTGGTTTTCTCCGGTCATTTGGATGTCCATTCACCATCTTGAATACCAGAGATGAAGTAGCCAAGTTTGCTAAGAAATCAGATGATGGACACTTCATTGGATACTCCTCTTAAGCTAAGGATTATAGAATATACAATCTCAGAATTAGAGTAGTTAAAGAATCAGCCAATATGATCTTCAATAAGCACACAACCTGTGTGAAAAGTTCTAGTCCTGATTGGCTATTTGATCTTGATTTAGTTACCAACTATTTTAACAAATCTTGTGAAGATGTTTTAGGATCAACAGGTAACATATCAACAGAAGATCCTGACACAAGATTTGAGCTGAGTAGGCCAAGATAGACTACATCTTCAGCTCCAGTGTTAACTAACCCTGCAAATGAAGTTCCTAACAACACAATAATGACAAATCATGCTGATACATCTCAAGTGCCCTAAAATTCTAGCTTAGAGGTATAAGACACAGAAGCAGGATCTTCAAATGTAGGAGGCAATGGTAGTTGTGATAATGATCAAGAATTTCTTGATGCTGATAACCACTCCATTATTGATGACAACATCAATGATGTCCCACAATCATTGGATCAAGTTTCTCTTGATAAGTGTGCTGATGTGGTGGAAGACATTTCATTGCCAGATCTAAACTTTCCAAATTTAGATTTGTTTAAACAACTTGCTGTGATCCCTCAACCCAGGATTCACGAGTCACACCCCACCACAAATATCATTAGAGATGTTGACAAGGGGGTGAGAACAAGAGGACAAACCCATGACGAAAATGTTTGTCTACACTCTTGTTTCTTGTCCCAAATAGAGCCAAAGAAAGTTAATGAGGCTTTGAAGGATGGAAGTTGGGTTGAAGCAATGCAAGAGGAGCTGCTTAAATTCAAAAGACAAAAGGTTTCGAACCTATGTCATCTTCCTCATGGGAAGACTATCATAGGTACCAAATGGGTGTTTAGAAATAAGAAAGATGATAAAGGACTTGTCATCAAGAACAAGGCAAGACTGGTTCGTTCAAGGGTACACATAAGAAGAAGGAATTGATTACACTGATGTTTTTGCTCCTGTAGCAAGACTTGAAGTTGTTAGGATATTCTTGGTGTTTGCTTCATCCAAGAACTTCAAGGTCTACCAACTTGATGTCAAGTGTGCATTTTTATATAGGGTGATTGATGAAGAGGTTTGTGTCAAACACCCACCTCGCTTTGCAGACCAAGATCATCCTGATTATGTTTGCAAGCTTGATAAAGGTCTTTATGGGCTGCACCAAGCTCCAAGGAAGTTGTATGAGACACTATCTCAGTATCTCTGTCAACATGGATACAAGAGGGGTACTATAGATGGAACTCTCTTCATCAAAGGAATAGGAAATGAATTAATACTGGTTCCATATGTAGATGACATTATCCTTGGGTCAACTAATCCAAAGCTCTGCAAAGACTTTGAGAAGCTGATGAAGAATAGATTTAAAATGAGTTTCAATGAAAAACTCAATTTCTTTCTAGGAATTCAAGTGAAGCAAGTTGACAATGGAATCTTCATAATTTAGTCAAAGTATGTACAAGACATACTTACAAGATTCAACATGACTGAATGTAAGGTGGCAAAGACACTCATAGCATGAAACCACTCCCTTAGACCTGACCTTAAGGGGGAGTGTGTAGATAAACATCTTTACAGGGCTATGATTGGGTCTCTTATGTACCTTACATCCAGCAAGCCTGATATTATGTTTGCTACATGTATATGTGCAAGATATCAAGACTACCCCAAGATGTTACACCTGGTTGTTGTCAAAAGAAATATTAGATATCTCAAAGGTGCTCTTAAGCTAGGCCTTTGGTATCCAAAGAACTCTAACTTCAATCTGTAAGCCTATATAGATAGTGACTATGGTGGCTGCAACATGACTCCAAAGTCCACATCTGGGGGATGACAATTCCTTAGTGGAAGGATAGTCTCATGACAATATAAGAAACAATCATGTGTATCTGCATCAACTGCTGAGGCTGAATACATTACTGCTGCAATCTGTTGTGCTCAGGTACTTTGGATTCAAAATAAGATGATGGACTATTGATACAACTTCAAAGAGACTCCCATCCATATAGACAACAACAGTGCTATCTCTATCACAGAGACTCCTGTGCAGCACTCAAGGACAAAGCACATTAATATCAGGTATCATCTAATTAGATATTATCATGAAAAAGGATTGATAAAACTAATCAAGGTTGACACAAATGAACAATATGTTGATCTGTTCATAAAAGCTTTTGATGAACAGAGATTTAAATATCCTATATCAGCTATTAGGATGATAAACCTTGAATAGATTTTCTTAAAACCTAATCTATATTATTTCTAAAAGGTAGTATGTGTCCTAAGTTGTCTAAACTAATCACCTACATAAGCCCAGTTTTTCTTAGGAAAAATTTTTAAAATGGTGTTTCTTAGTATTTTGAAAAATTACCAAGTGTATTTTCCTTTGGAAGATATTAATATTGCCTTCGGAAGAAGTTTAAGTCTTCAAGACACATAACTGCTTAAAGGAGATTTACCATTAGAAGAAAATTCATATTTCTTCTAAAGCCAAAATATGTTTCAAAATACTTATGTGTATTTCAAGAACAAATTTTTTCCAAAATAAATTTCTTCTGAGACTAAATATTCTTCAAAAGAGAATTTGCCTAAGTAAATTTTCTTCCGAAGCTGTTTTTTCACTAAGCTTAGGAATATCTTCCGAAGTCAAAATTTGGATTCAGAAGATTTTCACAAATCTTCTGAAGACAAATTACCTTCAGAAGAAATCTCAACTTCCAAGAAAACTACCTTTTTGGGTACCTTTTCAGAGGTGGGACCGACATTCGGGCTTCAAAGTTTATCCTTTTACATTAACTTTGTCTCAAGTCCATTTCATATAAATATACCCAACGGTTCCTCCCTCTTTCACTTTCTTCTTCATCTGAAATCTTTCTAAACCTATTATCCCATTCATCGCTTTTGTTCATATCTTTCTTCACTTCAAAGCTATGACAAATGGCCAACCTCAACCGCAGAAACCAACCAGATTTCTCCATGCAGCTTCACAGGCAAAACAATCAGGTTGCTCTGTTAAACTCTGAGAAAGATGCAAGTTTCTCATAGGTTTGTCGCTTTCTTTCACTCTCAAAATACTTCACCTCCCTTACCATTGATCCTCCATGTATCTTTTGGATTTTTGGAGGACCTGCCAAGAGGTCACCATGGATGGGGAGAAGGCACTATCTGCCGTAGTGCAAGGGAGGACACTGTTCATCACTCCAGCCTCCATTAACTCACACTTACAGCTGGATGATGAAGAAGGTAAAATGTCATTTCCAAAATCTGTTGTAAATCATTCTTTTGAGAAGATGGGCTATGAAGGAGACTTCTCAGATAGAACATTAAAAAAGGGAAGGTTTCCTCTCAATGGAAGTACTTTCTACATGTTGTTATTCATAGTTTGTGTAATAAACATGGAGGATAGGACCAAATTCTAGAGGATCTCTCCTTCATAGATTTTATGGAATGGTTCACCGGGTCAAGTTCAGGTATTCACAATTTGTATATACTAATTTACTTGCACACTTGTACTCCTTAGAGCATTACATGTTTCCTAGATATGTCCAGCACATTCTCAACTGTGAACTAGGATCAAAATTGAGGGAAACAAGTAATATTATTAAAATGGACAGATGAAGCCTGACATCTTTAAAATAATGAGAAAACCTACTATGGGCTTTTCAGGGGTAGAACAGCCCTGGTCCTAAAAATGTTAGAGCTCATTGCTCAAGCTGACAAAGTAGCAGCACCAGCTAGTGTTGAACCCACACCTTCCACTTCAACAACACCCATACAACCACAAACAACCCTTACCTACCAAAGAAGATCCAAACAAACCCCTACACATGTTATTCAACCTTTATAGGTTCCCTTATCACCACCCATATAGGAAGAAATGGACACTAGAGCTCCTTGTTCTCCTGAGGAGAAAACCACTCCCATCTCACCAAGAATCAGCCATGAGGTTCCTCATGCTCAGGCTGATGAGCACATGACCCAACAAGCCTTAAGCCTTCACTCAGAGTCTCAACACTCTAGTAAACAACCTTCAGGGGAATGTTACCATCCCTAGCCTTTAGACTTAAATCAACCCATGCCCACATAGAATTCTATGATGATGAAGATATAGCACTCAGTGAGTATCATGAGTCTCTCTTCTCATTCACTGCTTAAAGAGAGATGAGTACTCTTATGTCACTTATATCTAGCCCATATCATCCACCCCTAATTGAGGTGGATCTTCCTGAACCTGTTCAGGAGATCCATATGGAAGAGGCTCTCACTTTTGAAAGTGATTACATCATTAAGACCTCAACCATGGCAACCCAGCCCATTGACACTTCAACTGAAGCTGTCAGCGAGTAGGAGAAAACCACCAGCCAAGAATAACAAGCTGGTGATGAATAACAAGACTTAGGTACAATTATCTCATCCCCTAGTGATTCTTCTACTGAAGATGAGGGGAATCTTAGACTAAAGGTGCAAAAAATGTCTAAACCATCCACTTATTTATTTAGTCTCCAAGGCTAGTCACTTGGAATCTCAAGTGACTATCTTGCAAAGAAGGGTCAATGATCAATAACTTGAGATGCCTGATCTCAAGGAACAACTAGTTAGGAGACCATTCAGAAGTATTCAACCAGTAACACAAGAACCTGAGGATGTAATTGACTTAACCTCCAGCTCACCTATGCAAGTGGGTGATGCTAACAAAAAGGGAGAGGAAGTTGTTACAATCACAGAACCTGGGAGTCTTCTCAGAGTATGGACATTGCGACTCACCAACCTCACTCGTAATTGTCCAGATTCAGCAACCTCCTCAAATTCACACTGATGTAGACTCGCTTATCCGGAGTTTATTTGGGGGATGATATACCAAGATCAATGTCATACCCACCTTTTGGAGCTGCAAATGAAATACATGGGTGGAGTTATGATGCTAAAAGAAGAGCCCTCATATTGCATAGATTTCAAGGACAGCAAGAGGTTTTCAATTTTCAGACCTTGAACTACTATGACAGCCTTTCTCTAGTCAATATGCCACTTGCCAACCCAAGTCAAAACAGGAAAGCTGATATATTGGCTGAGAGAATTCAAGACAGGATCATGGAAGAACTCAGATATAGAAGAAGACAATTGCAACCAAGCAATGTCATTGGTCAACTGGATGTTGAGGTGAACCCTAAGATTAGCTTCGAAGGGAATCCTTGACTAAAGGCCCAGTGACTGAACCTGTAAGCATTGTCATAGAGTCAAGCACTTCAACAACATCTTGCACTCTCAGTGAGGCACCAATTGGTGGAGGTGTTTCACAACCTCTCTCTACCCAGAGCCTGACTACTGAATCAGGCAATAAAGGACAAAACTCTCTCCATCCTGAGTCAACAAGGTCTTTGAGTGACAAAGGGAAAAGGAAAATGACTCCTGATGAGATTGAGGAGTTAGAAAGAGAGAGGAAGAGGAAGCTAAGGGGAGAGAGTTTAGGTAGTTCCTCAGGCTTTATGGAAGCTGCAATAAGGACAACCCCCAGCCCAAACACTCAAAATGATGAGTTGAGGGCTGCCAGACTAAACTATCTGGGAACCAGGAACTATAATATTAATGAACTCATCTCTCTTCCCTTAGAAGAGTTAAATAAACTGGCAGACTTAGAGCTGACCAAAGAGAGAACGGAGACAGAGAATGCAGAGTTGCTCATCAGAGTCAAAGAAGAAAGAAGACAAAATAGAGTATACAATTATGATCCTCCTCTCTCCCCAGTTCATGAATGTCCTAAAAGAGAGACTATGGCTCTGAACCACCTCAAATAGACAAAGAAGCTGATAGACAAAACATGATCAGCTACCTGAGTGCCACAGGTCTGTACTAGGCATATGCACTTCTTCCCCTCTCTTTTGAATCATTGAATTTGAGTATTTTAAGTAGCTTGAACTATAATTCATAAATGAACAAAAATCTACTAAGAAAAAAATGAGGGAAGATGCTGCAAAGTTAAGGGCCATCTTCCAAAAGAGCCAAAAAAAGTCTGCTGATAGATAAAGGATGATAAGCTTCTTGAAGCTGTATGGATTCTATGGAAGGAGGCTTGGTCCAATGTCTCTATCCACTATGGACGAACACATTAGGGTGATCAAGCAGAAGATTAAAAAGGGAGAGCTTGTGGACTTGCATTTTCCACCAAGCCAAGCTTGTCCTGAGGTTGAGGTTAAGGTTGAACCACAGACAACACAACCTAAATCTTCAGCTACTTCACAGCCAACTTCATCTTCTGATCCACAGCAGGGTTCAACTCTCCTTCTAAACCTGTGAGGGAAGAGGACCCAACTAAGAGAGGCACAACAGAATAACTTGGTACTTAAAAGCAGCCCTCTCAGTTAAACAATCCAAAGAGGAAGAAAATGATGGCTATAAAGAAAGTAATCAAGAAGAAAGAGGCATCCACTTTCAAACCTCAATATGAGTTAGAACATCCAGAGGAGGTGCAACAAAAAGCTGATCAACCAACTCCTACCATAGTACAGTCACTTGCAGTTGGAAGACCCATCTTGTCTTGGACTTTTGCCGCTAATCCAGACAGATGGTATGTCATCAGAGATCAAAGGTAGTCAAGATGTCTACTTCTGGAAAGACATACTTGATCTATCTCTACATGATCTCCATGACATGAGAAGATATTATGAAAGTCTAAGGGATCCTAACCAACTGATGATGAAAGGAATGGCGTTGATCCTAATGAGGATAATCAACTGAAGAACAATCTTCTCAGTTTTAGTAGCATCAGGCTAGGGGAGTTTGTAAGGTTTATATAGAAGCTGATACAACCAAAGCAACCAAATGGCTTCCTGCATGCATGCACTAAGTACTAAGTAGAACAGCTACGAAAGTTTTATACTTTGCATGAGAATTATGCTAAGTATAAAATCTTCCGAAGCTAAAATTTCCTATGGAAACTTTATACTCTACACAAGAAATATTCTAAATATAAAGTCTTTCGAAGACAAAGACCAAATCTTCCAAAGCCAAAGATAAAGTCTTCCGAAGCTTCAAAGACAAAGTCTTCCGAATCCAAATAAAGTGAAGACTGATTTCTTCCGAAGACTTAGAAGAACAGGCTTTTCTTTGATATACTTTTACAAAAGCTGACCAACTTTCTGCTGCAACTTTGAAGACTCACCAACTTGCATAAGTTGGTGAAAAGGTCCATGCTTTTGTAATTGTACCTTAAGGTCTTTGTTTGTAACTTTCTACTTTATGTACTTTTATCCTTTTTGTATTATATTAGTATGTGAGCTATGGCATGTCATAGTCACTAGTCAAAAGGCAATCTATCTTTTGACTCTACAATGATTTTATTGTCTTTCAATGTTCCAACTGGCTTTCCAAGTATGGCCGGTTGTAGAATGTAGTATAAAGTATCTCAATGTCTTGTAACTTATTTCTTATGCGTTGTAACTCTTGTAAGAGAACTTGAGATTAATATACATCATCCTTGAAAACCTTATACATATTGTTCTTAGGTTCTGTCTCTTTACTTACTTGTGTTCTTTGCATCTTAACTCTTAAACCCCAGTTCCATATTTGATATGTTAAGTGCTCTAACACTCTCCTCATTATAAGACTGATTGTATTAACCATCCCTTAAGCGGTCTTGAAATCCCTTTTAACCACATGAAGGGTTGAACTCTGCTGATTATTGGAGTTACCAGATAGATTTTGCATGCTCATCTCCATCTAGTATCCACTAAGGATACCATACAACTCAGTGAGAGTGTGGGTGGTCTTGAGGTTTTCATTCCTCTTAATGACCACAAAATAATATGTCCATTGTCTAGGAAAAGATGACATGAAATTCCTCACAATGTCCATATTCTTAAGAGTTACTCCAAAATCCATTAGAGTATCCACAATCTCAACATACCTGAAGTATTGTTGAGTCACGGTTTCACCTATCTTGAAGGTGAAGTTCTCAAACTATAGCTTCAAAAGGTCTTTCTTGTTTTCTTTAGCTTTATTAGACCACTCATATATGAGCTTCAGTGCATCCCACAGTTACTTAGTAGTTTTGCAGTTCTTGAATCCACTATAGATAGAGTTTGGAATAGCAGTTTGGAGGGCGGTCATGGCTTTATGATTTAGATAAATCATCTTCCAGTCTTCTTCAGAGTAGTCAGCCACTTCCTTTGGTAACATGCCACCACTAGCAGCAGCTGAAGAGGTGCATGGTACATGAGGTCCTGAGACAACAGATCCCCACATCCTACTGTCTTGAGACTTGATGAAGCCTTCCATCCTTTGGCACCAAATATCATATTCATCAGGAGTGATCAGTAGAGACCTTGTCATTGTACAGGTTTTCATATTAGCCTTTGTGAGAGCTGCCATTTGAGTTGTTAAGTGATTTATGAAACTAAAGGGATTTAAGATGGTGAAATCTTACATTAAAGAGCGTAAAATGCTCTGATACCAATTGTAGGAACGGGTAAGGGTGGTCAATACAATGACTTTCACAATGAGGAAAGAGTTAAAACACTTAATAGATCAAATAAGGAACCGGGTTTAAGTATATGATGCTAAGAACACAAGTAAGTAATGATATAGAACAAAGAACAAGATAAGTATGCTTTTTAAGAATGTTGTATATTGCTCTCAAGTTCTATTACAAGTGTTACAAAACATAAAGCTAAATACCAGAACCTGAGATACTTTATACTACATCCTATAACCAGCTATACTTTAAAAGCCAGCTGAGAACACTAATCTAGAAAACAAGATAAATGTATAGTCAAAAGGCAGATTACTTTTTGACTTGTGACTATGACATGTCATAGCTCACATCCTAATTTATTACAAAAAGGATAAAAGGTACAAAGTAGAAAATTACAGACCAATGACCATTATCTATAGTTGACAAAAGCATGGACCTGTTCATAAACTTATATAAGTTGGTGAGTCTACAGAGTGGCAGCGGAAAGTTGTTCAGCTTTTTGTTAAAAGCTTATCAGAGAAAGCATGTCTTCTTTGTCTTTGGGAGAAATTAGTCTTTAGTCTTTTGTTTTGGAAGACTTTATCTTTGAAGCTTCGGAAGACTTCGTCTTTGGTTTCGGAAGATTTGGTCTCTGGCTTCAGAAGATTTTACACTTAGCTTATTTTCATTTAGTTGTGAAAAACTTCTGAAGTAATTCTACTCTACATTTCATGCATGCATGTTGGGAGCTCTTTGTTTGCTTTTACTCTGCATTTCATGCATGCATGTTGGGAGCTCTTTGTTTGCTTTGGTTGCATCAACCTTTAGATGTAAACCTTACACTCCTAGCTTCCTCTTTATCTTATGGTAAGACATTCAGGGTCAAGTATTCTCTAATTGGTGTCATCCAATTTGGCTCTTCTTCCTTGATTATGTCATGCACTTCCTTTCTTTGCATGATTTTTCGTCCAATACTTCTACCAACACTTAATAGGTTAAGTGCGCAAACACCACGGAAGCTAGTTTGCTCAAGACATCTTCCTTCTTATTCTGACTTCTTGATATTTGTTTAATGTTGCATTCCTTGAACATTGTTTTCAGGCACTTAACTTGCTTAAGATATAACTTCATAGAGTGTTCCTTTACCTTGTACTCCCTATTGACTTGTCTAGTCACCCGAAGAGAGTCTACGAACACTTTCAGATACTCTACTTTGTAACTCTTTGGCTATTCATAGTTCTGCTAGCAGAGTTTCATATTCCGCTTTATTGTTACTGCTTGTGAAGTCAAGTCTAAGTGCATACGTGAGCTCGGTACCATCTAGGGCGGTGAAAATTAGGCTCGCGCCTGACCCTTCTGAATTCAAGGCTCCATCTGTGTGAAGGGTGCATTCTTAGGGATTATCTTACTTTTATTTTGAGGTTATCTCGGTAACTTCCTTCTCGTCATTTTCCGCTTCCAGAACAAAATCAATCATGACCTACCCCTTAACCGCTGTTCTTGGGGAGTATTACTGTCACACCCTCAATTTCCACAAACGGGGTTTTACCGCCAGGCGTGTGACATAACCAGGATCTCAGATAAGCATCAGTTACACCAAACGACTCGACAATTACAAATCATATAAGTTGCTTAGTAATAATGAAATAAACGAACTTGTATTTAAGTATTGCGGAAGCGAAAACAGGAAAACATTTAACAATGGTTTTGGAACACGTAAACA
>BJCO01464691.1:0-24921 GCA_018326465.1 Flaveria floridana | reverse complement strand
ATCTTTTGAATGAAAACGTTAGTTTTGACACCAAAACCAATTGAATCCACGCAAAATCACAAGCCTAAGCTCTGATACCACTTGTTAGGACCGTGTACGTACGGAGTACTAACGGATTCTGCATGAAACCAGATCAAATAGCGTGGAATTCTATTTGATTGGCGATCCAATCAGTGAGAATGAATAACCTGATCGATCTTACGATGTAACAAACATTAAGAACAGATTGGAATTGATCAGGAACAGACAATGAACTTGGATTTGCGACTTGGGACGCTCTGGACGACTAGGGTATGAAAGTATGCAAAGTGTTCTATTTTTTCATGAATTATGTGGTATTTATAGGTTTTCAGTATTCAATCGTACGACAGAACCATTAGCATGGTTCAGTCGTGTAACTGACTCATGTGGTTGACTCATAAGCACGACTGAAGGTTCAGTCATGCGACTGAGTCAGTCTTATGTCTCAATCATATGACTGATCCAGTCACCTGGTTCAGTCGTGCGACTGCTCCATAAGTATGGTTCATCCATGCGTATGGGTGATAAGTATGGTCCAGTAGCATGAATGTCTACATGACTAAGTTAAACACATTTCTAAGTTCTTATTGACTTAGACTTATGTAAAACAACATCAAACCTATATATTAAGTTCATA
The DNA here is from genome assembly GCA_018326465.1 of Flaveria floridana. Classification (NCBI taxonomy): domain Eukaryota; kingdom Viridiplantae; phylum Streptophyta; class Magnoliopsida; order Asterales; family Asteraceae; genus Flaveria; species Flaveria floridana. Next base: position 24,263 of record BJCO01464691.1, on the reverse strand, counting down.
CATGTGAATCACATTCAATATAATGATAATATAGCATAATCAATCACAAATAAACATCACAATTCATTTCATATATCATTAATATCATCAATTACATCATATTACACCAGTGTAAGATATGAAAGACTTTTATATTTGAGATCATAAACTAGGTACATGAAGATGTATCAACAGGGAAGAGGAAGCTCACTACAGAGGAGCCTCTAGAGGATGAAAGGTTAGAAAAGCTTAAGAAGAAGGGAAGAGTTGATACTGGAAAGCTGTTGGCTGCAAGCAGCAAAGCAACAGCTGCCGCTCAAGAAAGTATCAACAATAAGAGAAGAGTGGATGTGATAGACTGACTCATTAGCCTAGGAGTAGACAATGAAGAAATAGTTCTTCTCCTACTAGATGAGCTTGTAAAGTTAAAGAAGGAAACTTTGCTGCAAAAAGAAAGGGAAGAAGCAACAAGGATGGCCACAGAGGAGGAGAAAAGGAAAAAGAAGAAGGAGGCAATAAAAAGGGAGAGGGTATCCTTTCTTTGCTTTAGAGGCTATTCTCTGGAAGAATTGCACCTCATGACTTTGACACAAACTTGTTCCTTTTCTTCAAAGAACAAGATCAAATCACCAAGCAGAGGAAGAGGATTACAAGGGAGAAGATGACGGAGAAGAAGAAGGAGGAGGAAGAGGTACATCTTGCAGCTGCTAAAAACGTGCAAGATAAGGACTGGATGAAAACTTATCTCAAAGCCCATGTCTTCACCGGCAGAAAATTGGGTCCACATCAGAGAAGACCCTACAGTGAAATGCCAGCGACATCAAGGCTGACATTCACTTAGAAAGACGACAGGAGGTACCTCAAGTACCAAGTGTTAAGAGGATGGCACCCAAACCAACACCCAAACCAACACCCACACTAACACCCAAACCAGCACTCAAACCGTAACCCATGCTCGCACCTTTTCCCTTCCCCATCAAAACTGAACCAACGACTGTGCCTTACACCCCTGAACCCACACCATCAGCCATAGCCACACCTTTACCCACTGCTTCCCAAAAGCCACCACTACTACCTATCCTCAAACCCAAAACACAACCTAGAACCTAATCACTACCCGAACCATCTTCTGAACCTTCTAAGCCCCTGACCTTAGAAGAATTCAAAGAGATCAAGAGGAAGCTCATCAACTACAAAACTTTGAGTGACATCTCTTTTGAGGAAGAGTCCATTAAGCTGAAGTACATTGATGGCTCTTCCAGTTCCCTTACAAGAGATTCATTCATTGATCTACCTAGGGGAACACTGGACCAAGCTCTCCAACTTCTTAAAACTAATTCAAACACATTAATAGATGATGAAAAGAAGTTAAGAAGGAGACTGGTGACTCTACTAGACACTAGGAAAGGAGACAAGCTGCTAACTCAGCACCTCAATCCTAGAAGGCGAATTGCCTAGTAGAGGTTCGATTAACCTTCTCACAGCTTTGTTTGGAAAGAGAGAATGGTGAAGTAAACAAGATTGATACTTCATCTCTGCTACACTCCAGTAGATTTGAAATTATTGAGTTAGCAGAGAAACCATTCTCCAATCCCTCCAACTCTAAGGTTACGGCTCATATCAAAAATCATCTGAGCAGTTTTTAATTGGCTGAACTTATAAAGAAAGCCAAGACTGAAGAAAAGTTAAAGAAGAGAGCAAATGATAAGGAAGAAGGTGCAACTATAAAAGGAAAAGACTTCCTACAGATGGTTGAAGGACCCAACTTTGGATCCTATAGTTAGATGGGAATATGACTATAATTTCCATCAACTAACTCTCTTCAGAGGGACACAACAAAGAGTGAACGTCATTCAAAGCAACAAACTTGATCTATTGTCCAAGAATGACTTGTACAAGCTCCTCACCACCACATTAGGGAAGAACAAGGAGGCAAACAAATATTTGCTCTCTCTGGTGTTTAAGACCTTAGTAGCAGAAGGGAGTCAAGTTTTTGTAGCATCAGCATAGGGGAGTTTTTTGGATCATATGAGGCTGGTGCAACCAAAACAACACTTACATGAATCTTGAAGTATAATTAAAGAAGTCTTCTGAAGCTAAAGCTGCTCTTCCGAAAACAAGTTGAAGATCTTCCGAAGCTTAAAGTATGAAAAGCTTTTGAAGAAAAACTAAGTCTTCTGAGACTAAGAAGTTCTTCTTCTGAAGTATTCAGATTTAAAAGATCTAAGGTAATGTCTTCTGAAGAAGAAAGTCATAAAGACTTGCAGAAGACTTGGAAGAAGTTGTTTCTTCCGAAGTATAAACGGCCTCGGAAGAACTTATTCTTCCGAAGTCATTTACCTTTGGAAGAACCAACTATGAACCAGTGGATATAAGTATGGGTTGTCTAACATCCACTACAACCTCTGACATGCTGCATGGCGCTTTCTCACACCCATGTAGTTGACCATACTTTAGTACATTGTTCACCTTTATCAATTAGTGCAGTTGTCATCTTTAGTTGGTGACAAAAGGTAAGTCATGGACCTGTCATGACTACCTAATCTAGGATAGTATTTTATCTTAGATGCTTTACTTCTAGCAATGCAGTATTTGTCTAGTTGTAAATTCCAACTGGTCATCCAAGTATAACCAACTGTAGATTGTAGTATATATAGTTTCTCATTGTAACTCATTAAAACCATGCTTGTAAGAGTCTATATACAAGTGTCTTGAAAACCATTGTTGTGTTCATTAACTTATTATATTATTGTCAACTTAGTTAGAAATTTTGCTTCATCAACCGAGTGAGACCTAGTGAGTTTGTGAGATAAAACTTGTGTTGAGAGACCAACACCGATCCTGCAGACTCGTTTTATGTTGCTAAATGTGCTCGCTCATGATATATGGTACAATACGTCTTTGTTTCTCATTTATGTTTATATATCTACTATCACGTTCATTTACGTGTATTCATGTTTATGAAAAATATGATATATGATATATGAAATCCAAAAAATAAAAAAATCCCCTCCATAAAATATGATATATGAAAAAGTTTATGTCATAACATAACAATAAGATCAATTATTTAGTTAATTACAAATGTCTACAAAACATAAGCATTTAAAATTGGATCTTTCTTCACATACTTGATCCAAGAGGTACCATCTTCCTTAGTAAACTGGAAATAAAGAATCAAATCACAATTATGTTCAAACTTTAAGTGTATGGGAGAAGATCACACTGAAAAGTAAGAAATCAACATTTAACCTAGACAAACCATTGATAATATTTAACCAAAGCCTCATATACCATTAACATGAACACGTGTAAATTCACCATATATTAAAGCGATCCGGTAACTAGTTGTGTAAACATAAGACTTTTGCTTCTTTTAATATGAGTTCAAAAATTAAGCCTTTGAAAAGTTTATTTTGTTTTTTTATGTCCTCTAACTTAAAGAAAGTTGTTCCTTTTATCCAAGGATAAATAACCTTTTCGATCAAGAAATTTAAAGTTAGAGACAGTATGCTTCATACACAACTAAAATTCTATTTATCAAATCATAGCACAAACAAAGAAAATGAAGTACAACTAACATTAAAAACATTTGATTACTTGAGAAAGGGGTAAAATAGAGAGGTCTATGGTTATACCACCAATATTTCGCCCGTGCCAACAGTTAACGATTTTGACATGTTACCACCTATCCAAACCAAATAATATCAATAAGCTAAGTTGAATTAGAAGCATGTGTCATGCTCTTTCTTATTAAAAGTTATAGGAAGAAGCATAAATAATGACAAAAATATAATTGCTCTCAAGACATAACTTTTTATGTTTTTGTCATATGACTTCAAAGGTCAATTTGACCATTTTGAAACTTGAAATAATATAGTACTTTAAACTCCAGGAAAGAAAGTTGTGTTTATATGGTGCGACATTAAAAGAAGCATTTCAGTCTCATAACAACTGTAAGAAAGACTCTCAGTAGGGTGAATATAGCAGTACATATAGATTATTATAAATCCTATGTGCATAAGTACAAACAAGTAATCATTTTAAGTAGGTATTATATGTTGCTTCAAGTTCCAAATTAGGATTATTCGTATTGAGGATGATATGTGTGGCATCTCAGCTGTGAATTTGAAATGGGCTGGTGAAAAAAACATTTATGTTAGGTAATTCAGATACGTATATATATTTATATAGAAGGGAATAATAACTTAGTTGATTTTAGAGACACTAAAACTAAACAAATCAAATATGTGGAAAGTTGACCAAAGTCTTTTTTTAGTGCATTTACAATGATATTGTATTTCAATCATAACTAATGAATTAACTATAAGATCAAGATGATTATCTTAAAGGCCAATGCTAACTAATTATTTCTCGTCATGCAATGAAGTACAAGGAAGGAAGTACTTCAAAAGATTTGACTATGTACAAAGAAAATAATTAAGTGTCAAATCTTTTAAAGCCAAAGACAGAAATCTTCTATAGCCAAATTGAAGTCTTTTGAAGCTTAAAGCGCAAGTCTTCCGAAGCTTGAAAATTGAACTCTTCCATTGACTAAGAAGACTTGTGTTTCTTTCGAAGTCTGAAATCTCGAAAGAAACACACTCTGACATAATTTTGACAAAAGCAGAAGACCTTTCCGCTGTCAGCTCTGAAAACTCACCAATTTATATAAGTTGATGATTACCTTTTTAAATTTGTCAAATGTACAATAAGATCTCTTTTCTATAATTTGCTTCTTTAGTACTTTTTTCCTTATTACATTACAATAGGATGTGAGCTATGGTCTGTCATAGTCATAAGTCAAAAGGAAATCTGCCTTTTGACTCTATATTGATCTTGTTGTCCAGATTAATGTCCAGCTAGCCTTCAAAGTATGGTCGGTTGTAGCTTGTAGTATAAAGTATCTCATGTATCAATCTAAGGACTAAGCTTTGAAATACTTGTAAACACTTAAAAGCAATATACATCATCCTTAAAAATCTATCTTTCTCTTCTTGAGGTTCTTACTTGTTATTCATTGTTTCACTGCCTAGTTCCCTATTTGATCAAGTAAGTATGTTTAGTTGATAATCTCCAACTATAAAACTATGGTCTGAACCACAACCGGTCTTCAATTAGTATCAAAGCATCTCGTTCTCTTGATTGCAAGATCCACCATCATGAATCACTCTTTAGTTTCATATTCACTTACTTGCTCAAATGACAGCTCTTTCTAAAGCTAATATGGAAACTGGCACAATGACTAAGTCTTCACTGATCACTCTTGATGATTTTGACACTTGGTGCATGAGAATGGAAGTATTCATCAAGTCTCAAGATAGTAGGATGTGGAGATCTGTAGTCTATGAACTCACATCCTAAAGATTGCTTCATCAAAATCTAGAGATGGGATGATACCCAAGGAAGTGGCTGGTTATTCTAAAGAAGACTGGAAGAAAATAAATATTAATCAAAAAGCCATGACCGCTCTTCAAACTGCTCTTCCCAACTTTATCTAAAGAGGCTTTAAGAAGTGCAAGAGTGCAAAAGAACACTGGGATGTACTGAAGCTGATGTATGAAGGATCTGAAGAACTAAGGAGAACAAGAAAAACATAAGGAAGTGTAACGGCCAGAAATTTTGAGAAAAGAAGGCAGACAAGTTTCGCGCGAAAGGGAGTTTTCGCGTGAAAGGCAGTTCTCGCGTGAAAGGAACTTCTCACTTGAGAAATCTGGACGAAAAGTGTTGCTGGCATAAATAGCTGAGAGCACCCATGCCTGACCCATACCCACGCGAAAAGTACTGCTACTAGAGAGAGAAAACGGCTATTTAGAGAGAGAAAGCGCAGAATCAAGGTATTTAAGGTATGTAACTCGTGTAGTAACTCATGTTATGTACTAAGGAATGATTATTGATGAATGTAACATGTGGTTATGTAGTTTTTCGTTTGATAAAGGCTTCGAGAAGGTCGTGTTTGTGTTAGGACTTCACAAGATGAGTTTCTAGTCCCCTTTTTACACCATTTTTACGTTTTGGGGCTATTATGCATACTAAAATGCTCGTTTTATGCTTGTATGATGTTGTTTATGAGGTTAAGCCCCTTAGATGTGAAGTTGTGACTGGGCGGGAAAAAACATAGTTTTCGCACGAGCAGTTTAGTGTATCGTATAAAATTTGAATCTGCGAAGTTCTCAAGCGACAAGTATGTATTCGTGCGAGAAGTTAGTTTTCGTGCGACATGTTAGTTCTCATGTGAGAGGAAGTTCTCGCGCGATAAGTATTTTGCGCATAGTATATTGTACGTATGTTGTGTTATCTTTTAAGTGGTTCTCATGCGAGAGAAGTTCTTATGCGATAAGCAGTTCTCTCGCGAGAGGAAGCACGGCCCCAGCCAGGGGCGTTGCCCCTTGGACCCCACTATGGGTTACTGCCCCTAGAACCCTGCTGTCAGGGGCTGCCACCCCCGTACCCCCGCTGTCCTACGGACGGTCGGATAATATTGTTTGTTATTCATATTGATGAGAATGTTAATGTATGTTTCATGATGTTTCTTACTTGGTGTGATATATACTAAATAAGAATAAGTATTATGTAATAAAGTGAAAGTAAATTATAATGAAAAGTGGAACCTAATGAATGAATAAAAGTTTTACAAGCAAAATGAATGGAGGTTCACAACCCATTAAGGGGTTGTTAGCTCAACTGTGTATGCTTTAGCTAACCCATAAGGATGCACACACGGGGTTAATCTTTGTGATTGATCATGACATGCAAAAACAGGATCCTTGTCACTTGACCCCAAGACGGTAGCTGCTTCGTGCACAATAATGGCGTATAGCATAAGACAGGATCTAGATGAAAGTGAAAGATAAAGATGAAAGTACGAAATATGCGATAACATGCGAAAATGAACGATAATGAAAGATAGTAATGATTATTATCGAAGTGTATGTATGATGTATGATTATGTGCGAATGTAAAGGAAAGGTTTTGAATGAAAGTAAAGTACTTTATTATTATTCAGCATAGTTGACTTTTTGTATGCATAATAGTTGACATGTAATTGTTGATGCTAAGGAGGTGCATGCATGGATGCATAAGCTACTGGGAAATGATTCAAGGTTGGCATCCATATTTTTTAGAATGATATCGTGTTAATATAATTTTTAAGATGTATACCTAATAATATGATTATTAGATACGATTTTTTTTATTAATAAAATGTTTAAATTTCGTTGCAAATGTTTTATCTTAAATGTTTTATGTGATGAATGACTAACTATAAGCGTCCCGAGAACGGGACCTTACAAGTTGGTATCTGATCCAGGTTTAAGAGAATTGGGTAAATCATTTTCAAAACCTAAAACTTAAATTTAGAATGGGACGAAAAGGGAAGGGATGCCAGTCCTAGTAGCTACATGCCTGTAGGTAAATGTTTGATGTAAACATTTTATGTACAGTAATGAGAAAGGAAGTATGTGCGCATGTTATGTGAATTGTGTGCTCTTAGTAGGTTCAAATACTGATGTATTCAAGATAGGAAACACTTAGGGAATGAAGAGTAAAGTAAGTGGCTAATCATAACTGGCCACTATAATTAGGGACTTATTATACAAGACATAATCTGAGCTATTACCTTTAATGACCGTGTTGGTGTTTGAATCTTATAGCGCTTAGAGATGGCTGGTGGTAGATCTTCAAAGGCTTCTCGAGGTGGAGTGCGTGGTGGACGTGGTGCTGGACAGCGTGTCACGAGAAATAGGGCTAGAGCTGCCGAAACGACACCTGAAGAGCCTGAGCTTCATCACTAGGAAGGCGGTGATGAGAGTGCTAATCTAAGAGCCTCAGTGAAGGAGGCAGTTGTTGAGAAAGTTCATCAGGTCATCCAGAGGATTTTACCATCTGTGGTGACCGAGGTTATTAAGGCTGTGAGGGAGGACGAGAAGAAGGAGAAGAAGGAGAAAAAGAAAACTACTGAGAAACAAGGTGAAGAGGAAGGAGAAAGGGGACAACCGGAAGCTGAGATGGTTGTTTATAGTGATGATGAAGAGGAAGAAGTCGTGCAGGAAACTTGAAGGGGGTGCAATTATAGGACATTACAGAGATGCAAGCCCCTGATATTTGATGGGAACGGGAGTGCTACTGCCGCTCACCGATGGGTGAGGGAAATGGAAGTGGTACTTGATACCATCGAGTGCCGAGAGGTCAGAACGTGAACTTCGCTACCCACTCGGCTTTGGATTCGGCCTTATGCTGGTGGGACAACATTGTCCATGCCTAGGATAGTAGGGCCATTAGTAGGATGAGGTGGCCGAAACTGAAGAAATTGGTGATTGTGGAGTTCTGTCCTCACAGGGAGTTGGATAAGATTAAAAGGGAGTTCCTGCATTTGGAGGCGGGAAGCATGACACACCAGCAGTACATGATGAAGTTTAATAAGATGGCAAGGCTGGTGCCAGATCAGGTGACGCCCGTGTCACGAAAGATCAAGAGCTACATCCAGGGTCTGTCGACGGATATTCACAGACATCTAATTATCGCCCGACCATGTACTTTTAGGTCGATGGTCGATCTGACGGGGAGACTGTATGATGAGAGGGAAGAGGTGATCGTGGTGGAGGTGAGTAAGAAGGGTGGTGGTGATAGAAACTGGAAAGGGAAACGCTTTCACTGTGGTGGATTCACCCCCAAAGGCAAGAAGGCGAAAGTAGAGGGTCGCAAGATGGTTGTGACTGATGTGGTGGGGAAGGTGTGTGGCAAGTGCGGGAAGAATCACGTGGGGGAGTGTAAGTAAGGATCGAACGTGAGGTTCAAGTGCGGGAAGCTTGGTCATGTGGTGAGGGAATGTGGGATCATGAAGTGTTATAATTGTGGCGAAGAGGGCCATTTAAGCAAGATTGCAAGAAGCCGAGGGCTAAAAACTCTAGGCAAGGAAAGGGGCTAAGAAGGAGAAGGAGGGGCAGAGGGATAAAGCCAGAGAATTAATTATGACCATGGAGGATACTAGGGTGGACCCTGACATTGTGTCAGGTATATTCCTAGTAAACCAAACTTATGCCTCTTTGCTTTTTGATTTGGGTGCTAGTAGAAGTTTTATTTCTGCTGCCTTCTATGATAAGTTGCCCGCTAGGAGTAGAACGATTGATGAGTCCTTTGATGTAGAAACTGCCATTAGTAAGTCTACCAGGATTTCTGACTTGGTAGAGGAGTGTGAAATAGAATTGAAAGGCCATAGGTTCTCTGCTATGTTGTTCATGATGCCCTTAGGTGGAATTGATATAGTCCTAGGGACGGATTGGCTAGCAGCCTACGAGGCAAGTATCGTGTGTCGAAAGAAGATGATTCGATTGGTTGCGCCCGATGGGAGTGTGTTGACGATCTATGGAGATAGGATTTGTACAGCCCCGAAAGTAATTTTGATGGTGGTGGCTGAGAAGTGTATGGGGCGTGGATGTGGTGTCTTTCTGGCCTACGTGAAGGATGTAGATGTGACAAAGCCACAATTGTCAGACATACCGGTTGTGTGTGACTTCTCGGAGGATTTATCAGGTGTGCCACCTGACCGTGAGATCGAGTTCCAAATCGATCTGATACCTGGTGCCAACCTTTTGCTAAGGCGCCATATCGTTTGCCTCCATCTGAGATGAAGGAACTGATGACTCAGTTGCAAGAGCTTCTGGACATGGGTTTATTCGACTGAGTATCTCTCCATAGGGTGCTCCGTTCTTATTTGTGAAGAAGAAGGATAGTAGCATGAGGACGTGTATCGACTACTATGAGCTAAACAAGTTGACCGTGAAGAACCGGTATCCGAACTGAGGATAAATGACTTATTTGACCAGCTCCAAGGTGTCAATTGGTTCTCGAGAATAGATCTTCGATCTGGATATCATCAACTGAACGTGAAGGAGCAAGATATTACTAAGACAGTGTTTCGCACTCGTTATGGACACTACAAATTTCTCGTGATGTCCTTTGGTTTAACCAATGCCCCAGCTGCTTTTATGGACTTGATGAATCGGGTGTGTTGACCGTTTTTGGATAAATCGGTGATTGTGTTTATCGATGATATCCTAATTTATTCAAAAAGTGAGGAGGAACATGATGATCATGTTCGTGAGGTGTTAGAGACACTTAAAAAAGAGAAGTTGTATGCCAAGTTCTCTAAATATGCGTTCTATTTTAATCGGAAAATAGAATTTTCTATAACAAAATGTGCTATATAAATACTTAAAATAAAATTTCTTCACGCTGACCTGGCAGCATAGCCCCAGCCAGGGACGTTGCCCGTTGGACCCCACTAGGGGCTGCTGCCCCTATAACCCTACTGTCAGGGGCTGCCACCCCTAAACCCCCGCTGTCCGCGGAGGGTCGGATAATATTGTTTGATATTTATGTTAATGAGAATGTGAATATATGTTTCACGATGTTTCTTACTTGGTGTGATATATACTAAATAAGAATAAGTATTATTTAATGAAGTGAAAGTAAATGATGAAAAGTGGAACCTAATGAATAAATAAAAGTCTTGCAAGCAAAATGAATGGAGGTTCACAACCCATTGAGGGGTTGTTAGCTCAACTATGTGCGGTTTAGCTAACCCATGAGGATGCACACAGGGGGTCAATCTTTGTGATTGATCATGACATGCGAAAACAGGATCCTTGGCGCTTGACCCCAAGACGGTAGTTGCTGTGCACAATGATGGGACATAGCATAATACAGGATCTAGATGAAAGTGAAAGATGAAGATGAAAGTATGAAATGTGCGATAACGTACGAAAACGAATGATAATGAAAGATAGTAATGATTATTATCGAAGTGTATGTATGATGTGTGATAACATGCGAAAGTAAAGGAAAGGTTTTAAATGAAAGTAAAGTGCTTTATTATTAAAAACTAGAACTCATTCAGTATACCTGACTTTTTGTATGCATAATAGTTGGCAGGTATGTAACATCCGGAATTTTAGTCAGATAAAAGAAAAGAAAAATAATAAGAAAATAAAGATAAAAGTATCTTGAAGGGAATAAGAAGGAGCAAAAATGGAGGGGGCTTTGTGTAAAAAGTACAAAACTCAATATTTTTTAATACTTTTGAGCATGGCCGCCCATATCAACTTTCTCCCATCTGCTTTTCGACCAAAAAGAAGAAGAAGAAAGAAGCAAAAGTTTCTCCCGGTTGTTTAAGGAAAAAGAAGTGTGTTTTGCTCTTGGTAAGTAATTCCTCATATAATTGGTTTGGTTTTCTTTGTGGTTTCACCTTTAGATACTGATTATTGAGTGTTCTATGTGTTTTGGTATTTGTTTTGCTTGTTTTAGGTCTTTGAACTCTTGTGCAAACAAGTTTGGAGGAGTTTTACTTGTTGGTTGCAAAAGGGAAGTTCTTGACCCCGGTTTTACTTGTTTAACCAACTTTTGGGGATGAAAAAGTATGTTTTAAAAATGTTTAATAACTGTTGTATTTGGACCCGTATGTATGAATGTATGTGTTCTTATGTTTTATGATTGTATATGTGATGTTGATGCTTAGAAAGCTAGAAATAAGTCAAGAACATGTTAGTATGGTGATTGGAACTGAAAATAAGTTAGAAACATGCAAAACAGTTGGCCATGTGCCCAAACAAGGCCCATGCACCTGAATTGTGCCTTATAAAAGCCTAAGTGTTGGGGTCATGCGCCCCAATAGTGCCCATGCGCCCAACTTTTCCTCAGGCGCCTAAGTATAAGCCCATGTGCCTGAACAGTTCATGCGCCCAAAGGTAGGCTGAAAATGTCTAAGTATAGAGTTCATGCGCCCGAATAGTGCTCATAAGCCCAAGCAGGGCTCATGCGCCTGCATACTTCTCATGCGCCTGAAACACTTAGAATTTTCTGAAATTTTGGAAAGATCAGAATTTTAGGGTTTTGCTCCTGTTTGACTTAAGGCTTATATTCGTTCATTTTATGAATGTTTATGGTTTATTGTTATGTTCCATATTATATATTATCATGTGACTTTATGTGGTATGTTTATGCTCGTATACGTAAAGTATTATCATAATGAAAGTGAACGATTAATGATAATGACAGTTGAACATAAAGAATAAACGAATGAAAAGTCTTACAAGCAAAATGAAAGGAGGTTCACATCTCATTGAGAGTTGCTAGCTCAACTGTGTGTAATATAGCGTGTGATTTTGGCTAACCCATGAGGGTTCACACACAGGGGGATCAGTCTTGGTGACTGATCAAAAGTACGAAACGGGATCCTTGTCACTTTACCCCAGAAATGAGGCGGTTGTGTGCAGGGAATGAGGTGGTTGTGTGCCTAACGATGGGGGTAAAGTTATAAAAGGATCTAGAAAAAGTGAAAGATAATGATAAAGTACAAAACGAACGAATACGTGCGATAATGAATGATGAATGAGGTCATACCTTGTTGTATGTACGATGAATACTCACATACGAAAGTAAAGAAAGTATTTTATTAAGAAAGAGTAATTTCATATATAAACTGTAAAGGAGCGAGATATTCCTAAGACAACTTTTCGCATGCGTTATGGACATTACGAGTTTCTTGTTATGTCATTCGGTTTAACTAACACGCCAGCTGCCTTTATGGATTTATTGAACCGAGTGTGTCAGCCAATGTTATATAAATCAGTGATCGTGTTTATTGATGATATCATTTATTCGAAAAATGGGAAGAATGCATACGCGAAGTATTGGAGACACTTAGAAGAGAGAAGTTGTATGCTAAATTCTCTAAGTGTGCTTTTTGGTTACAAAGTTCAATTTCTAGGCCACATGGTGAATTCTGAAGGAATCATGATGGACCCGACAAAGATCGAGGCGGTGATGCAATGGAAGTCCCCAAAGATGCCATACGAGATTCGCGGTTTTTTGGGTTTGGTGGGCTACTATAGAATATTTGTTTAAGACTTTTCCAAGATAGCCTCACCTTTAACCAAATTGACCCACAAGGATGTGAAGTTTGTATGGGGCCCAGCGTAAGAGAATGCTTTTGAGGAGTTAAAGGCAAGATTAACTCAAGCTCATGTCTTGACATTACCCGAAGGGAGTGAAGACTTAGTGGTATATTCAGATGCTTCTTACTCGGTACTAGGTTGCAAGCTGATGTAATGAGGAAGGGTAATTACCTATGCATCCTGACAGCTGAAAGCCCACGAAGTCAATTATCCCACCCATGATTTGGAACTAGCAGCTGTGGTTTTCACGTTGAATATTTGGAGGCACTACTTATAGGGAACGAAGTGCACCATCTACACGGACCACATGAACTTAAAGTATTTCTTTGAGAAAAAGGATCTCAACATGAGGCAGAGGAGATGGTTAGAGCTCATCAAGGATTATGACTGTGAGATCCATTATTATCCGGGTAAGGCTAACGTTGTGGGCGATGCCCTTAGCCAAAAGGAGAGACCTGAGCCGATTCGGGTGAAGGTCTATCAGTTGGTTATGACCGCTGATATGATGAAACGGGTCAAGGGATTTCAAGACAAAGCGCTTAAAGAGGATCGGATTAATTCTAAATGAATGAAGGGTCTAGTCACAGAATTAGGTGAAAACACTCTTGGTGTTAGAACCCGAAATGGACGGATATGGATCCCTCATTACGGAGACCTACGGGGGCGAATTATGGATGAAGCTCACAAGACTAGATACTCGATTCATCCCGGTGCCACGAAGATGTACTAGGACATGAAGAAGGACTACTGATGGCCGGGAATGAAGCGCAATGTAACGGAGTATGTGATTAAGTGCCTTACTTGTTTTCAAGTGAAGGCAAAGTATCAGAAGCCATACGGGAAGATCCAACCATTGGATATACCCGAGTGGGAGTGGAAGAACATCACCATGGACTTCATAACAAAGCTACCTCGTATGGCGAGAGGGTACGATACCATTTGGGTGATAGTTGATCGTCTGACAAAGAGTGCTCACTTCCTAACGATCCGTGAGACATACTCATCTGAGAGACTGGCGGATCTATTCATCAAGGAGATTGTATCTCGTCATGGTGTGCTGGTGTCTATCGTGTCGGACCTTGACACCCGGTTTACATAAAAGTTTTAGAAAAGATTTCATGATATAATGGGAACAAAGCTACATAGTAGCATGCTTAAATGGAATTCTTTTAGTTCTTGATAGATGGTCAGTCTGAGAAGACAATTCAGACGCTCAAGGATATGCTTCGAGCATGCATGATCGACTTTAGAGGAAGTTAGGATGATCACTTACCGTTAGCCGAATTCTCATACAATAACAGTTATCATGCCAGCATTGGTATGCCTCCTTATGAGAGCTATGCGGAAGGAGGTGTAAGACGCCCGTATACTAGGGTGATATCGGGCAGAAAGAGTTGGGAAGTATCAAGGTGATCGAGGCTATGACAGAAAAGTTAGAAACGATTAAAGCCTTTATGAAGGCAGCCAAGGATAGGCAAAAGTCGTATGTCGATAAGAGGCATAGGCCGATCAAGTTCAACGTAGGGGATAGAGTCATGTTGAAGGTCTCGCCTTGGAAAGAGATCATCTGGTTCCGGAAGAGGGGTAAACTGAGCCCGGGGTATATAGGACCTTTTCGAATCATAACCCGAGTAAGGGAGGTGGCCTATATGTTAGAGCTACCCGATGAGTTAAGTGGAACTCATCCAACATTAATTGTGTCTCATCTAAGAAAGTTCTTAGCTGACGAAGATATGATTGTACCACTGGAAGACATCGAGGTGGATGAACGGCTTAACTATGTAGAGTAACCGGTGGCAATCATCGATCGAAAGGAGAAGAGATTAAGAAATAAAGTGGTTCCACTTGTGCATGTGCAGTGGAAGCATCAAAAAGGTTCTGAGTGTACGTTGGAGACTGAAAAAGAGATGAGGTAACATTACCCACAATTATTCGAAGGATGACAGGTTTCAAGGACGAAACCTTTTTAAGGGCGTATACTTGTAACACCCGGAATTTTAGTCAGATAAAGAAAGAAAAATAATAAGAAAAGAAAGATAAAAATATCTTGAAGAGAATGAGAATGAGCAAAAGTAGAGGGGGCTTTATGTAAAAAGTATAAAACTCAATATTTTATTAATACTTTTGAGCATGGCCGCCCATATCACCTTTCTCCCATTTGCTTTTCGACCAAAAAGAAGAAGAAGAAAAAAGCAAAAGTTTCTCTCGGTTATTTAAGGAAGAAGAAGTGTGTTTTGCTCCTGCTAAGTAATTCTTCGTATAATTGGTTTGGTTTTCTTTGTGGTTTCACCTTTAGAAACCGATTATTGAGTGTTCTATGTGTTTTGGTATATGTTTCGCTTGTTTTAGGTCTTTGAACTCTTGTGCAAACAAGTTTGGAGGAGTTTTACTTGTTGGTTGCAAGATGTGAGTTCTAGACCCCGGTTTAACTTGTTTGACCAACTTTTACGGTTGAAAATGCATGTTTTAAAAATGTTTAATAACTGTTATATTTACCCGTATGTATGAGTGTATGTGTTCTTATGTTTTATAATTGTATATGTGATGTTGATGCTTAGAAAGCTAGAAATAAGTCAAGAACGTGTTAGTATGGTGATTAGGACTGAAATAAGTTAGAAACATGCAAAACAGCTGGCCATGCGCTTAAATAGGGCCCATGCACCTGAATTGCCTTAGAAAAGCCTATGTTTTGGGGTCATGCGCCCCAATAGTGCCCATGCGTCGAACTTTTCCTCAGGCGCCTAAGTATAAGCCCATGCGCCTGAACAGTTCATGTGCCCAAATGTAGGCTGAAAATGTCTAAGTGTAGAGTTCATGCGCCCGAATAATGCTCATGCGCCCAAGCAGGGCTCATGCGCCCAAGCAGGGCTCATGCGCCTGCATAGTTCTCATGCGCCTAAAACACTTAGAATTTTCTGAAATTTTAGAAAGATCAGAATTTTAGAGTTTGACTCTTGTTTGACTTAAGGCTTATATTCATCCATTTTATGAATGTTTATGGTTTGTTGTTATGTTCCATATTATATATTATCATGTGACTTTACGTGGTATGTTTATGCTCGTATACGTAAAGTATTATCATAATGAAAGTGAACGATTAATGATAATGACAATAGAACATAAAAAATGAATGAATGAAAAGTCTTGCAAGAAAAATAAAAGGAGGTTCACAACTCATTGAGAGTTGCTAGCTCAACTGTATGTAATACAGCATGCGATTTTGGCTAACCCATGAGGATTCACACACATGGGGATCAGTCTTGGTGACTGATCCATAGTACGAAATGGGATCCTTGTCACTTTACCCCAGAAATGAGGCGGCTGTGTACCGAAAATGAGGTGGTTGTGTGCCCAACGATGGGGGTAAAGTTATGACAGGATCTAGAAACAGTGAAAGATAATAATAAAGTAGGAAACGAGCGAATACATGAGATAATGAATGATGAATAAGGTTATACCTTGTTGTATGTACGATGAATGCTAACATATGAAAGTAAAGAAAGTATATTATTGAGAAAGAGTATTTTCATATATAAACTGTATAAAGTATTTCATGTTTTAAAACTAGAACTCACTCAGCAACGCTGACTTTTATACATTTTTAGTTGGCAGGTAAATTTTGCTGAGGATGGCATGAGGGTGAAGCTACTCGGCAGGGCAAGACTGACATCCATTCACGCATAATATTATTGTTGTTTTGTAATGCAACTAAACGATGTTTTTGTAACTTAAACAATGTTGTATTGCTTAACAACAGTTTCTATATTAATATGATGAATGATTTTTGGTTAATGCAATTCCGCTGCTTAATCTTACGAATTTTGTAATGTTTTTAAATATATGTGCTATGAATGTCCAACTATAAGCATCCCGGGAACGGAACCTTACAAGGTAATTATTGATGCTGAGTAGGTGCAGGCATGGATGCATAAGCTACTGAAAAATGATTCAAGGCTTGCATCCACATTTTTTAGAATGATATCATGTTAATACAATTTTTAAGATGTACACCAAACAATATGATTATTAGACACTATTTTTTTATTAATGAAAAGTTTAAATTTCGATGCAAATGTTGTATCTTAAATGTTTTATATGATGAATGACCAACTGTAAGCGTCCCGGGAACGGGGCCTTACAAGAAGCAGCAGTTTGAAAACTTCACCTACATGATAGGTGAAACTATGACTCAATGATACTTTAGGTATGTTGAGATTATAGATACTCTTTTGGGCATTCATTTGTTATAGACAAAAAGTAAATGAACAAGTTTTTTCTGTTTAGGCATGACATTTTATGTATTTTCTACTAGCACATATCAAATTCAAAAGATGGGTAACTTGATGGTAATCTTGGTATTCAATCTATAGTTTTTAGTTTGGCATTTCCTAAAAATTAGTGGCACCACATCCAGAATAAAGTTTCTAGGAACTAAGTCGAAACACGCACGGGTACCAATTTATGTTTCTAGATATTATGGATATAATAAGTGAATCCTCTCATTTGTAAACTTTTACATGCTTAGGAATTTACATATATACATAAAAGAATATATTTTTGTATATGTGTAATGATGTTCTTCCACAAACAAATAATAATAATTTTAAATGATCTTCACGAGTTAACATGGTTATAATAACAAAGAGTTAACACTTGTACCCTCCAATTTATACACACATAAATATAAATACATATATATGTATGTACAAATATATACTAGTAGGGGATGCGGCGACAATGACAATCTATAACATGAGACTCGTTTTCTGTTGCTAAATGCACGCACTCATAATATATTGTACAATACATCTTTCTTTCTTCTTTATGTTTATATATCTACTATGATATTCATTTGCATCTATTGATGTTTATATGTGTACTATAACTTTCATATGTAGTAAGATATACAGAGAAAATGCTTACAGATTTAATCTTTCACTGAGCTATATGGTATCCTGAGCGGTTACCAAATCTAGATAAACATTCAAAATCCTTCTCCCAACTCATGCAACACCCAAAAGAGTTCAACGTTTCATATGGTTGAAAGGGACAGTAGAGAACCACACCATTATATCAATGGATACCCTAACTATTCACTAAAGCATCCTTTCATCACCTTTCCAAGACACCTAAGGAGAGCTATAATCAAGGAAGTCCATTCCAAGAGCCCAACTCTTCTCAAGCCTTTGTGTTTTCAAATGAAAGTTCTGGAAATATTCTCTTCACCCTTGAAGACCTGGACTGCATCCATCTAGATGATCTAGAGTATATGGAAATAGTTCAGCAGATGGCTCTTCACACTCACAGAGCCAAGAAGTTCTACAAGAGGACAGGGTGGAAGTTTCCAAGAAATGTGTCTAGTGGAAAGTTTAGGCTGGACAAAAGCAAAGTAAAGTGTTACAACTATAACCAAAGGGCCACTTTTCTTAGGAGTGTATGGCACCAAGAACAAATAGTGGCCATACACAGTGTAGGCCAAAGTACACTAAGTCAGCTCCAACAGCTGAGAAGCCCAACAACTAAAGTAGCAAGCCCTGATGGAAGGAGGCTTTGATTGGATCTTTTAGGTGGAAGATGTCTCCCTAAACCAAGACCTGATGGTAGATCATGATAATCAAAGAAACAGCTAAAAACCAAAAGCAATGTATGGATCATTAATAGTGGTTGTTCTAGCCACATGACTTGTAATAGCTCTTTGCTTTAAAAGTTTCAAAAACTTGATTGAGGGCTAGTTGCTTTTGGAAGATAATCAGGAGGTTACATACTAGAAGGGGCGAGGTCACAAATGGTAAGCTCAGATTTAAAAAGGTAAACTTTGTCAAAGAGCTTGAGTACAACCTTTTGAGTGTGTCTCAATTTTGTGACAAGAGACATAACATGCTCTTTACTAAGTATGAGTGCATTGTTCTCAAACCCGGGGTGATCATTCCTCAAGAGCATATTTTGCTCAGAGACCCCAGGAAAGGGAACATGCGCACGATGGATTTGCAAGAAACCTTCCCTTCTGGAGAAGTTTCTTGCTTTCTATCCAAAGCAAATAGTGATAAGTATTTCCTTTGACATAAAAGAATATGACATGTAAACTTTAATAACATGAATAAACTAATTAAGAATAATTTGGTAACTGGAATGCCAAATAAAGAGTTTACATGTCATGATCATTGTGTTGCATGCATGAAAGGAAAGCCACATAAACTATCACACAATCCAAATAAAATGAACTATACCACTACTCCCTTTAACTTATTACACATGGATCTCTTTGGCCTAACAAGTGTAATGAGTTTAGGGAAAACTTCATACTATCTTGTAATCAAGGATGATTTCACAAGATATACTTGGGTCTTCTTTCTTAAAAGTAAGGATAAGACCCCTGAAATCTTAAAATCCTTTATTCTCAAAATTGAGAATCAATGTGATCACAAGGTTAAGATCATAAGATGTGATCAAGTAACTGAATTCAAAAATCAAATCCTTGATTTAGTTTGCGACGAAAAAGATATTTTAGGACAATTTAATGCTCCTGGAAGTTCTCAATAAAATGGTGTTACTGAAAGGAGAAATAGGAGTACTGAGGTTGCAAGAACCATGTTTTTTTAACTGTAAGCTGCCTATCACCTTCTGGGTAGAGGCGGTCAACACTGACTGCTATGTGCATAACAGAGTTTTAGTAGTCAAAACTTATGGTAAGACACCTTATGAATTGTGGCACAAAAAGAGACATTTAATTGGCTTCCTCAGGTCATTTGGATGTCCATGCTTCATCTTGAATACCAAAGATTACATAGCCAAGTTTACTAAAAAGGCAAATGATAGACATCTTTATTAGATACTCCTCTCAAGCTAATGCTTATAGAGTATACAATCTCAGAACTATAGTAGTTGAAGAGTCAGCAAATGTAACCTTCAATGAACACACTCCAAGTGTGAAAGGGTCTGGTCCTAATTTGCTATTTGATCTTGATTTTGTTACCAATTATTTTAATGAATCTTGTGATGGTCTTTCAAAAACAACAAGTAACATATCTGTAAAAGATCATGATCCAAGATTTTAGCTAAGAAGACTAAACAATCAAATTTCTTCAGCACCAGTGGTAACAAACACTTCAAATGGAAATTCTATCAGTAAAAATATAACAAATTCTTCTATTGATAAATCTGAGATGCCAATCAATTCCAGCAATAAAGCATAAAACTCAAATAAAGGGATCTCCAATGAAGAAGAAGATGGAGAAGGTGAAAGTGATCAAGAATATCTAGATGCTGAGAACCACTCTATTAAAGACAACATCAATGATGTTACACATTTTCCAGATTAAGTCACACTTGATGGGTGTGCTGATGTTGTAAGTGAATTTAGGGTTAAATTTTTGTAGATAAATAGTAAGAAGAAAGAGGGGGAACCGTTATAGGGATATTTATATGGTAGGATTTAAGACAAAGTTAATGCAAAAGGATAAACTTTAAAATCCAGATGTCAGTCCCACCTTTGAAAAAGTGCCCGAAAAGGTAGTTTTCTTGCAAGTCTATAATCTTCTGAAGGTAATTTGTCTCCGAAAGTTTTGAGAAAACTTCCAAAGCCAATTTGACTTCAGAATATATTCCTTAGCTTGATAAAAATTTGCTTCGGGAGAAATATACTTAGAGTATTTTGCTTTCGGGATATATTTGGTTTTGGAAGATATTAAACTTCAAAAAGTTTTATTCAAATGATGAGTAAAGCTTTTGAGACTTAGTTTCATTCAGAAAGAAATTGTGCTTCAAAACACATAAATACTTAGAAGCATGTTTAAGCTTTAGAAGATATATAAGAATTTGTTCCAAAGATATAACAGCAACAACAGCATGTTGTTTTGGTTGGCTTGGCGATAGTTCTAGGAGCAGCATAAGGGTAGTTAGGCCTGGATTGTGCTTGGACACTATTTGTCCTTGGTGCCTTATATTCCCTAGCAAAGTGTCCTATTTGGTTACAATTGTAACACTCCACTTTGCTTTTATCCAATCTAAACTTTCCACTAGTTATATTGCTGGGACACTTTCTTTCAGTTCTCTTATAGCACGTCTTGGCTCTATGAGTAAGAAGAGTCATTTACTGGACTATCTCCATGTACTCCAGGTCATCTGGATGGATACAATCCAAGAATTCAAGACTGAAGAGAAAGTTTCCACAACTTTCATCAGCAGACACAAAGGCTTGAGATGAGCTTGTCTCTTGGAATGGGCTTCCTTGGATGTAGCTCTCCCTTGGTGTCTCAGGGAAGGTGATGAAAGGGCCATTTTATGAGTTTTTAGGGTAGCAGATAAGATAATTATGTGGTTCTCTACTATCCCTTTCAACGACATGAAGAGTTGAACTATGTTGATTGCTAGAAGAGCTTCTTGATACATTCTGCATGTTCATCTCCATTTGGTAGCCAGTAACGTTACCATACAGCTCTGTGAGTGTAAGGGTTGAGAGGTTTTTATTTCTCTTAATAGCCACACAGTAGTGAGTCCATTGTCTAGGAAGAGAGACATGAACTTCCTCATAATGTCCCTATTCTCAAGCTTAACTCCAACAACCATGAGAGTATCTACAATCTTAACATATCTAAAGTATTACTGAGTCATAGTTTCACCTGAGTTCTAGGCAAAGTTCTTAAACTGCTGCTTCATGAAGTACTTCTTGTTTCCTTTAGCTTCATCAGACCCCTCATACATAAGCTTAAGTGCATCCCAGAGCTACTTAGCAGTTTTGCACTTCTTCAAGCCTTTGTATATAGAGTTTGAAGAGCAGTTTGGAGAGCGATCATGGCCATCTGATCTATGTCAATCTTCTTCCAATCTTCATTAGAATAGTCAGCCATTACTTGAGGAATCATCCCAACTCCAACAGTAGCTGAAGAGGTGCTTAGGATGTGAGGTCCTTCAACAACAAATCCCCACATCCTGTTATCTTGAGACTTGATGAACCCTTCATACGTTGGCACCAAATATCAAAGTCATAAGGAGTGATAAGCGGAGATTTTGTCATGGTACCGGTTTCCATATCAGCCTTTGTGATAGTTGGCATTTGACCTTGTAAGTGTTGTGTGAAACTTAAGAGATCTAAGATGGTGAGATCTTACAATCAAAAGCCTGAAATGCTCTGATACCAATTATAGGACCAGTGAAGGGGGTCAATGTAACATTTTCATAATGTTTGTAGAGACTTAAAACAATTAACAAATCAAATAAAAAACTGGCTTAAAGTGAAACAAAGAACACAAGTAAAGAACAGAACAAAAACACAATAAGACTATTTTTCAAGAATGATGCATATTGCTCTCAAGTTCGCTTTTACACAGTGTCACAAAACTTATGTCTAATAACAAGTACTTGAGATACTTTATACTATGTCCCACACCGGCCATTCTTTGAAGGCCAGCTGAAAACACTAATTTAGAAAACAAGATCAACGTAAAGTCAAAAGGCAGATTGGCTTTTGACTAGTGACTATGACATGACATAGCTCACATCCTTATCTAATACAAAAAGGATAAAAGTATAAAGTTACAGACTCTAAGACCTTAATCTACAGTTGGTAAAAGTATGAACTTTTCACCAACTTATGTAAGTGGGTGAGTCTTCAAAGATGGCAGCGAAAAGTGGTTCAGCTTTTATCAAAAGTAAGTTAGAGAAAGCATGTTTTCTCTGTCTTTGGAAGAAACCAGTCTCTTGGTTTCGGAAGACTTTGTCTTGAAGCTTTGGAAGAATTCATCTTTGGCTTCTGAAGATTTGGTCTTTTAGCTTCGAAAGATTTGATACTTAGTTTAATTTTTTGAGTTAAATCAAATCTTACGAAGTAACTTTCTATGTACTTCACTTGTGCATGCTGAGAGCTCTTTGATTGCATCAGTCTCTAAGTGTAATCCTTACATTAAGTACTCTTTTATTACAATAACCATGTTAACCCATCAAGATTAGTCAAAATCATTATCTTCCATTGGAATAGCAGCATTACACAAATATAACATTATTTTCTTTTATGTATATGTGTTTATGTATACGTGTAAATTCACAAATGTAACAAAGTTAAGACACAGGGTTGTTCATAATTTTTCTTGTACAAATAATATTATTGCATATGTACAACATTATGTTTTGTTATATATGTGCAAATTCACGTTCGCTAAAAATTAACACACATGTAAATGTAGTTTACATATACATGTTTACACTATGTAAGTTACGCAAATATGTATGTTGTATATATGTATGTATATATACGTATACATATGCATATGCATAGACATATACGTACACACTACTTGTTAATTGATCAAATCATTAACATGCTTATAAATAGTATATTTGGTATAATATTATATTTGTTGGAAAATAATTCCTAAAACCGTTATAGTTTATATCTTTATATGGGGTGGTAACTTAGCCTAATAGAAATTAAGGATAAGTACGTGAGATTTAAATAGAACATCTTTGTCTCCAATCCTTATGATTCCACTCAACCTTAAATTTGTCATCCTTTGTGTTGCCATCAGCTTCGATCAAAGAGAGAGAGAGCCATGTTGTGAGACTTATTGTAACCAAAGAAAAGAAATGGGTTTCTTTAAAGCTTAGTTGTTTTTTACGACTTAAATGGATTAGCTATCACCTAGTTGAGTCAGGTGCTTGTGTAGTGACACCATTAGTAGAATAGCATAAGTTTCATTCATCTATGTTTATCATCATGTTCTAAGATACCAAGGTTTGTTTATGATTTCTTACAATTTGACACTGGGTCTATCATTGGTTTTTGATCGTATAAACATTCTATATCTTTATTTCCGTTGCATGAATAAATTTTAAGAACGAACGTGCGTATACCATTAATAAATGGTCCAATTTTCGACAACGTTTTTAATCTGAGATTCCTTGGAAAAAACATTCCAACTGTTGGACCAAAGAACCAATGAGCCAAGATCAGGAAAACCTCTAAGTCCCACATGCCACTACAACAACAAGTGAAGACTCTCATCGGCTATTGTGTTCTCTTGCCTGAATGTCAGGCTCGAGAGCATCTTAGTGCCAGCTTTCTGCTGAGATGATGAAGTCTGAAGTACAAATTCTGAAGATCAAAGAACTGAAGATCATCAGCTGAAGATATCAAAAGGCTGAAGATCTAAAGAATTGAAGATCTTCCGAAGCACAAAGTCTGAAGACAAAGACTGAAGACAACAACTGATGATATCTACTGAGATCATCAGTTGTTACATCTTCCGAAGCTGTTCCATCTTCCAAAGCAAAGTCTGAAGAAAAAGACTGAAGACAACAACTGATGATATCTACTGAAGTCATCAGTTGTTACATCTT
>BJCO01464690.1:0-21542 GCA_018326465.1 Flaveria floridana | reverse complement strand
GGATTTGCAGCGGAATAGCATACGAATTAGAACAAATTCAAGCAAGAACACACAAGATATATCAATGAAATAGTACGGTTATAGAGAGAGAAGATATTTCTGCGAAAAGGAATATTTCATTCAATCACACGCTTCGGAAAGTTTACAATAAGGTCATCTTTCCTTTTATAGGGAAAAACGATGTCAGCTGATGTCACTTGATAGTGACATCTAACCGTTATTACAACAAACTACTGAAAGAAACTAAACTACTGAAGATGTCTTACAACAGCTGACATCTTCTTACAAAAGCTAAGTGTAAACTACTATAACTATTGAAAAGAAACTACTGAAGCTACAATGTCTGAAGAACATGCTCTTCAGACGTTTTACATTAAGACAAATACTGATTGAAAACTACTGAAACTATAAAATAAAACTACTGAAGGGAAAACCATCACTACAACTGAAGAATACTTCTACAACTGTTGTGACAACCTATGAAGTCTTAAGTACTTGACTTCAGACTTGAACTTCGGCTGATGTCTTCAGTTGTTGTCATCAGCTGATGTCTTCAGTTGTTGTCATCAGTCTTTGTACTTCAACTGATGAAGTCTTTAGTACTTTGATCTTCAGCTGATGAAGTCTTCAGTACTTTGATCTTCAGCTGATGAAGCCTTCAGTTGTTGTCATCAGCTGATGAAGTCGTCAGCAGTTGTTGTGATGTCTGTGGTACTTAAAGGTTTTTCTGATCTGGGTCATTGGTTATTTTTGTCCAACACCTGTCATGTGTCAGGAGCATCCACTGTCCACATACCATAGACTGTTGGACCTGTAAGGATGACCCCACAAGCAAGAAGAAACTAATTACAATATCGAACCCAAGCCATTATGGTCTTGGGTTTCCCGGTTCTATATAAGACTATAACTTCTTGGTATTTTCCTCTAGGTTGAGACTTAGAGGATTCTGCTTTGACTAATTTATGTGGGGTTCTTCTTGTTTTCTTTCGCTCAATTTCAACTGATGTGTCAGAAGAGTAGTAAAACCTTTTATCCCTATTTATAGATAGAAATTAGGCAAATCTTTGATTTTCAGAAAGCACTTTTGTTTTGGATCTTGGAAAAACATCAATTGATTTTCTCATAATTTTATTTAAATTTTGTTTGACACTCTTTGACTACCAATTGTCATAAAAGTCATCATCTGAAATTAAAATTCTTGAATGTCTATTGTATTGTGGACTTCTAGATTTGACCTGAACAGTTGAAATTGGTGAGATGGGTTTGTTTTGTAGGATTTTAAATCCTTTCTGATTAAAGAAGCAATCAGATGTATTGTGATTTGACAATACTTGTTGAAATAAAAATTTTTGTTTGAATGATTGTTCATGTCACAGATTGAGAAATATTGACTGAAATAGCACTCATCTGTTTTGTGATTCAGCATGCCACAGTTGTCACTGTACGTCCGTTTGATCTTTGTTTTAGAGGATGAAGCTTTAAGATGCTTATCTGATTTTAACCTTGACTCTTGTTTTGTTTTAGTTGAAGAAGCAAGTTCATCCTTTTTGATATCAGTAGATTGTTTCACAACTCTACTGTGTTTTTTGTTTGAAGGATGTCGTTGCTTCTTTTTAGTCTTTCTCACCTCTAAACCAAATTGTTCAACATCCTTTTTGTTGAAAATGTCAAATCCAATTCCATGTTTTTACTCTGAGGTGAGGTCAGTTCAATTTTTATTTTTGGTGTTATTTTGTTTTGAATGATGGAGATGCTAATTCTTTTCCTTTAGGTTTCAATAAGACCTTGTTTGATTTGCTTGAATTATTTGGAGATTTAATCTCACTATCTAACTTGCTTTTTAGTATTTTGTTTCAAGGAAACTTTAGCATTCTTAATCACTTTGAACTTTTCTAGGATGAATTTCACAAAAGGAACGATTGTCTTGAGTGGACTCTTTTGTTTCTTGACAATAGTATGTTTGTCTAAGCACTTTTTTATCTTAATGGGATGACCTAATCTGATTTTATCCTCATCTGTTTCTATGTAGACTTTTGGGTTTTTTTGAGGATTAGTTGTTTGTGAAACTAAAGTTTTAGTTTCAGTAGATTTAGGTTCAATTGATTCAGAAAAAGTGAGTGTCTCAGGCATAATAGTGTAGTTGTCATTGTAAGGTGGAGGACAAGAATTGTATCCTATCCTAGTCATGTCCTTGTGTTCCTTTTGTGAATTAAGCAACTCTTGTAGCTTGGTAGATGAGAATTGAAACACATCAGTAGCTGATTGCTCAGGTTTTGTTTTGGTTAACAATTCTGTTGACCCCTCATTTTTAGCAACAAGAGTATACTTTTAATCATGCAGTTTTTCAATATCTGAAAGGAATGACTTGATTTTGATTTCAAAGCTTTTCAGTTCATGTTTCAACTTTATAGATTTTACTTTTTCTTCTTTGATTTTAGCTTCCAGTTTGTGATTGTGTTCTCTGTATCCTTGTAATTCACTAAAGCATTTTTCACTACAGAGATTTGATTTTACCTCAGATGGCATGGGAGTTGGGCTATCATTGATATGAGCCATGAGTGCATGATTTTGAAATTGAGGTTTGACTTCCTCTACATACAAGCTCCAGTCACATACTCCATCTTGTCTAATGACAAGAGCATTTGAGGTTGATTGGCTATTGCCATATGGTTGCTGGTTTAGTTGATGCTGATTTTGGTGCAATGGTTGATGATACTGATGCTGAAACTGTTTTTGATGAATTGATTGAGGATTTGATGTTGAATGAGAAGAAGATGGCTAACTGCATGAGCTTCTTTGGTAGATTTTCTTGTTTTTTAGGGGTGCATTGCATTCCTTTGAGAAGTGGCTAGCCATACCATAATTAACACTTAACCTTGGATTTGTCATGCCCAAGCTTTGTGTTCTCATTCAAGCTTAGTTTCTTCCCTTTCCTGGAGAATTTCTTTGCTCTCATAGCAATCATGGCCATTTGCCATTATAAATCCATTTCTTCAACATCATCTGGATCCATTTCTTCTAGATCTTCTTGGATTAGATGAGCTAAAGTGAGTTTTCCTCCTAAGTATGCCTCAAAACTTGCAACAAAGGCATTATAAGTAACCTTTTGTTCTTCAGATTTCTGATCAACAGGCATGCTTGTAGGTGTGGAATTGGATGGATTAGGCAATGATTGCTTCTGTTGTTGAGATGAAGTAATGAATCCAATGGACCTGGATTGATCTCTAGAGGATAGAAAATCATACTCCTCAGTAATAAGTGCATTTTCCACAGAATGAGTTTCTGATGGAAATTTGTAAGCCTTAATGACTTGTGGTCCACTCAAGTTTCTAGTTTCCTCATCCCGTTCAAGAGCTTTAATTTTAGCCATCATGATGTCTAAGCTTATGCTCTCTAAATCAAGTGTGTTCTTCAG
Source organism: Flaveria floridana (assembly GCA_018326465.1). NCBI lineage: Eukaryota > Viridiplantae > Streptophyta > Magnoliopsida > Asterales > Asteraceae > Flaveria > Flaveria floridana. The sequence goes on along the minus strand of BJCO01464690.1, from coordinate 18,127 downwards.
CATGGTTACATTCGGCTTCCAACTTTTAGGTAGATTGTGCAGCATTTTCTTATTCATCTCATTCTCCTTGTAGGTGACTCCCGTTATCTCCAGATCATTTACCAATTCGACAAATATATGAAGCTATTTTGAGATAGATTCTCCTTTGGTCTGATGGAAGGTTTCATATTTATTAATCAGTTTGCCTTTATTAATCTCAGCAACCTCACCGCTACCTTCACATATGATCTGAAGTGTATCGCATACACCTTTTGTTGTGCTATATTTCTCTAATATTTTGAGGACATCCATCTTCAAGGCCTGAGTTAGAATTGAGTAGGCCTTAAGATCAATCTTAATCTTTTTATAATCATCATCATCAAGATTCAGACTTAGATCCTCAATAGGGATTTTGACTGTCTTCTGATCAAAGAAATTAGAAGACCATTGCTTATCAGCATTTGTTCCTTAGATCCTTAGACAAAGAAACAAGCTAATGTAATGAAACTGGAAGAACAAAATTACAATAGCTTGTTCCTTTGTCTAAGGATCTAAGAACAAATCCAGATCCTTAGACAAAGGAAGAAATACTCAGTTTCATAGCTTGTTCCTTTGTCTAAGCTATTACAATAGCATTTGTCAAAGGAACAACAATCCAGATCTACACCTGTAATATTACAATATTACAATAGCTTGTTCCTTTGTCATCCGCATATACAAATGCCAATACCCAATACCTGTCTTCTGATCTTCACCCGTATTTGTTCTTGGACTTGTGGGATTCTGCCAACAGAACAACCATCACCCATCACTTGAATTGTCATGTATGATCCTTTTAGGGTCCACCATGAAGTTCTCAAACTACTGCTTCAGAAGGTCTTTCTTTTTTTCTCTAGCTTTAGTAGACCCTTCGTACATAGCTTTAGTGCATCCCAGAGCTGCTTAGCAGTTTTGCACTTCTTGAAGACTCTTTAGATGGAATTTTTAAGAGTAGTTTGGAGGGAAATCATGGCTTTGTGATCTACGTCTATTCTTTTCTATATTCTTCAGAATAGTCAGCCACTTTCTTTGGAATCATGCTACCATCAGAAGCAGCTGAAGAGGTGCATGGAATGTAGGGTCCTATGGTAACAGACTCCTACATCCTGTTTTCTTGTAACTTGATGAAGCCTTCCATTCTTAAACACCAAGTATCAAAATAATCAGGGGTGATCAATATGGAATTTACCATGGTACCGGTTTCCATATCAGACTTAGATGCCGTCATTCGAGATGTTAAGTGTTTTTGTGAGATCTAAGGAGATTTAAGATGGTGACATGTTACAATCAAGAGCCTAGAATGCTCTGATACAAATTGCAGGACCGGTTAAGGGATGGTAAATACAATCAGTCTCACAATGCGGAGAGTGTTAGAACACTTAATATTTGAAATAGGGAACCGGATTTATGAACAAGATGCAAAGAACACAAGTACCAGTGAGATAGAACTCAAGAACAATATATATGGTTTTCAAGAATGTTGTATATTAATCTCAAGTTCTCTTACAAGAGTTACAATGCATAAGTTCACATAAATTACAAGACCCTGAGATACTTTATACTACATCCTACAATCGGCTATATACTTGGAAAGTCAGTTGGACATTGAAAGACAACAAAATAAATGTAGAGTCAAAAGGTATATTGCCTTTTGACTAGTGACTATGACATGCCATAGCTCACATCCTAAAACATTACAAAATGGATAAAAGTACATAAAGTAGAAAGTTACAGTCTCAAGACCTCAATGTACAGTTACAAAAGCATGGACCTTTTCACCAACGCAAGCAAGTTGGTGAGTCTTCAGAGTTGCAGTGGAAAGTGGGTTAGCTTTATGCAAAAGTACATCAAAGAAAAGCATGTTCTTCAATGTCTTCGGAAGAAATCAGTCTTCACTTCATTTGGCTTCGGAAGACTTTGTCTTTGAAGCTATGGAAGACTTTATATTTGGCTTCGGAAGATTTTATACATAGTATAATTCTTTTGCAGAGTATAAAGCTTCCAGAGCAACTTTGGCTTTGAAAGATTTTATACTTAGAATAATTCTTGTTCTATGTATAAAACTTCTGGAGCAGCTTCTACTTTGTACTGAGTGCATGCATGCAGGAAGCCTTTGGTTGCATCAGCCTTTATATAAAACCTTACACTCTTTATTGTGACATTTAGCTATCCCAAATCATCCTTGTTTTCACACTTACTTCACTGAAAATGGCTCTCAACTATAAATTTTCTGACCTTAAGATTGGAACCTTGACAAAGGCCCTTATTATCACTCTTGATAACTTCAGAGTGTGGTGTCAACGTATTGAAGGCTTCATCAAGTATCAAGATAGACGAATATGGAGATTAGTCACTAATGGTCCCTACAAGCCAAAGGTAGCATCTCCAACTTGTAATGGTGCTATGATTGAGAAAGCTATTAAAGACTACTCAGATAAAGACTTCAAGAAGATGGACTTTTATTGGAAAGCCGTGATTGTATTGCTTACAACCATACCAAACTCCATAATGGTAGGCTTTGAGCTCTTGAAGTCAGCCAAATAACTCTTTGATGCTTTGACATTGATGTACTCTGGCTCATCTGAATGCAAAGAGTCCAACAAAGATGTACTGAAGTAGAAGTTTGAAAACATCACTTATATTGTTAGTTAGACCTTGAGCCAATAATACTTTAGATACATGGACTTAATCACATCTCTTTAGTCTATGGGAGTGACACTTGAGAAGAGAGACATAGTAAAAAAGTTCATGAGTGCACTTTCTCATGAGTGGACCTTATATTATGTCTCTATCAAGAGAACTGAGAATCTAAACACTCTCACCATGACTGAACTTTATGGGATCCTTGATGGATACTATATGGAGATGAAGACTTAAAACGGCCATCAGGTGAAAAGAAGCTCAAATCCTCTTGTCAGCAATGCTCTACACGTTGCTGAAGGATCAAGAACTCCCCAGCCCCAGATGTACCTGAACTACAACCAACAGCCATCATACTCCTCTAGGCCTTACATCATATTTCCTACGACACCCAGGTCTCAACAAGCTCTACAAAATCCTTTCCAGGATAGCTGTACTTTTGTTTCAAGAAATGAGAATGCTGGAGATTTTCAATTCCATTTTGATGATCTCAAGTGTTTTAGCCCCGATGATGTGGAATATATGGACATTATCCAACAGATGACTCTTTTAACCTATAGAGCAAAGAAGTTCTTTAAGACAACTGGAAGGCAATTCCCACATAACCTAACCAACAAAAAATTTGGGTTTGATAAGTCAAAAGCCAAGTGTTACAATTGCAACCAACTTGGTCATTATTCAAGGGAATGCAAGGCTCCTAGATCTAATCCTAGAGCAACTCAAGCCTCCCAACATCCTGCTACCCCAAAGGCTGCAACCAAGTCAACTGAGCAAAAAAATACTATTGTTGCTCAAGATGTTGATTGGAGCTTCATGGTGTAAGATGTCACCCCTACTCAAGCTCTTATGGATGGAACTGAAGATAAGAAGGTATATGAACATCTCTGTACCCCAGCCTGTGTAGCTAAGGTTAAAATGTATCAGGACTATAACATGGAAATTAAATCTGATATTGAGTCCTTAAACATACTAAAATCTGATTTTAATATAGAAGAATTTGACTATAAATTTAAAATTGAAGAGTTAGAGAAAACTATATCCTCTTTCAAGCATGAACACTCAAACTACAGGGCTTAAATAAATCTAGTCTCCAAGTTGATTGAGGCTCAAGCCTAGCAAGTAATAGCTGAGGCTAAAGCAAAGAAGTATTCTATTCAAGAGCATAACTTCAACACCATCCTTGCATCATACACCCACTCAACGGTGTGTTATCAAAACAAAAGTGGGTTAGGAACCAATGAAACTACTCCACCACACTCTTATATGTCTATCAGACAGCCAAGATGTGCTACTGATTAGCAAGAGGTTCCAAATACTGACCCACTACCCAATGAGTAGAAAAATAATGCAATAATGGTGACCACAACAATGAAGGATAAGGTAGAAAACCTCATCCACACAGCTGATGATCAATCCCTAACCTCTAAAGATAGAAAGAACAAGATCAGGGTAGCAAGAAAAGCTGCCAAGAAGGTGGCCGAGTCTAAGTTGAAAATAGACCAAAGACAAAAGGGTGTATTCATATCTGCTAGATTCCAAGTGGTTGGAAACTCTGATTCAGGAAAGGAATGTAGTACCAGCATTCCTATCTAACTAAAGAATCAGAAGTTAAAGAGGAAGGCTATTGAAATAGAAAAGAAGTAAAAGAAACAACACCCCTCATGTCCTATCAAAGTTAACATTGATTGCATATTCTATGGACTACATAACCACATGGCAAAAGATTGTTACACAATCCAGTAAGCACACATTATGCAAATAATGTTAAGAAAGAAGGTGTCAAGGAAGGTTTCATTTTTGGACATTATCATATGGTTCAAGTGTTGAAGAAAGGAAAGCTTGTTTCCGAAGCCAAGTTGCTTCTGGATGAAACTCATTTTTCCGAAAGGAAAATAGCTTTAGAAGGCAAGCCCAAGAAAAAGAAAATAAATAAAAGGAATCCTTTGAAATCTTCCGAGAAGAAGACTGCTTTGGAAGAAAAGGTGGTGACAACTTCTTCCGAGAACAAAAAAGCATCGAAACCAAGTCATGTTGCTCAAGCCTCTTCATGCTTATCTACACTGATTGACCATAGGATGGAATGGAAGATCAGACAAGATGCTACAGCCCAAACCTATTCTTCACAAACAATAGTTGAACCCATATGCATACATTTTCTTTCAATTATGTCATATACATTGGAAGAGCCCAAGACCAAGAAGGCTTGAGTTTCCAATAGTGACTAACCATTTCACCATATGGGCAGGGACATCCACTTGATAAAATGGAAATATATGGATTGTGGACAGCAGATGCTCTAGGCACACAAATGGGAATAGGTCTCTCCTACAACAGTTTGAACACTTTGATGGAGATCCTGTTCAGTTTGGAGGTGAAGCCGAAGGATACATTTCTGGTAGATGTAGTGTATCCAATGGTTATTTAAAAGTTGGCAAAGTAAATTTGTCAAACAGCTTGAACATAATCTCTTGAGTGTTTCTCAATTCTACGATCAAAAGCACCAAATTCTTTTCATAAAACATGAGTGCGTTATCCTCAAACCCAGGATGACAATTCCTCAGGAATTGGTGCTTCTTAGATCTCCCAGGAGAGGGGATATGTACAAGCTGGATATTTACTTTGCTTCCCCACTGAGAGAAGTATGGTGATTTCTTTCCAAAGCTAATGGTGATAAGTCAACTCTTTGGCATAAAAGAATGTGTCATGTTAATTTTAAGACCATGAATAAACTGTTTAAAAATAACTTGGTACATATCGTGCCTAAAAAGGAGTTTTTCTGTAAAGACAACTACATTGCTTGTCTGAAAGGGAAGCAAAACAAGGCATCCCACAAATCCAAAGAAGTTAACTCCATCACCACTCCATTACACATTGCACATGGATCTATTCAGTCCCATATGTATAATGAGCATTCAAAGGAAATCATATTGCCTTGTGATAGTTGATGATTTTAAAAGATTTACATGGGTATAATTTTTAAGAGCTAAGGATGAAACTGCTGAAACGTTAAAATCTTTAATTCTTAAAATTAAAAATCAAATTGATCACAAGGTAAAAACAATCATAAGTAATCAGGGGACTGTGTTTAAGAATCAAGTTCTTGACTCATTCTGTAACTCAAAAAGGATTACCAGACAACATAGTGCTCCTCAACAAAATGGTGTTCCTGAGAGGAGGAACATGACACTTATTAACGCTGCAAGAACTATGTTAGCTGATTCAAAGTTGCCTCTAACTTTCTGGGCAGAGGCAGTCAACATTGCATGTTATGTGTAGAGTAGGCTCATTGTTAAGCCGATGGAAAAACACCTTTATGAGCTATCGAACAAGAGGCCACCGTTTCTTGTCTTTCTAAGGTCCTTTGGCATTAGGTGCACCATACTTCACACAAAGGACAATTTAACAAAAATTGCTAAAAAGTCGGATGATGCTATCTTTGTTGGGTATTCTTCAAGCTCTATTGCCTATAAATAATACAACATCAAAATTCAACAATTTGAGGAATCATCCAACATTGTTGTAAATGAGCACACTCCTTGTGTTAAAGGGAATAGCCCTGAGCATATCTTTGATTTAGAATTGTTTCCCAACTATTCTAAACCATCTTGTGAGAATGTTTCAGCTGCAACAAGAACTCAAAATGACTCCTCTGATGATAAACTATTTGATTTACTCAGACCTATTTCAATTTCTCCAAGAATACATCAAGTTGTCAGCCAACTGAGCCTTAAAACACATGAGCTGGCAACTCCAACACTTAACAACAAGCTAATAAAGATAGTGATCTGGAGGAACAGGCAACTGTTGATGCTACTTCATAGCAAAATACCATTGATGTTGTCACACGTTCATTTAATTAGTCCTCATTGAATGAGTGTGGGACATCAGATGGAAATAATGTTCATAATCTTGAGCAAAACTTTTCAAACTTGGATCTATCTATGCAACTAGATGTGATTCCTAGGCTCAGGATACACAACACTCATCCAGCTGAGAACATTATTAGGGATGTCTCAGAAGGTGTGAGAACTAGAAGGCAGACTCACAATAGGAATGTCTGCTTGTACTCATGCTTTCTTTCTCAGCTGGAACCCAAGAAGGTGGAAGAAGTTGTCAAGGACAACAATTAGGTTGAAGTAATGCAAGAGGGGTTACATCAATTGATAAGACAAAAGGTATGGAACCTATGTCCATTGCCACCTAGCCAAGTCCCTATCGGCACCAAGTGGGTGTTCAAAAATAAAATAGCGGATAGAGGTTTGATTATTAAGAACAAAGCCAGGTTCAAGGATACACACAAGAGGAAGGAATATATTATATTGATGTATTTGCACCTGTTGCAAGACTTGAGGCTGTGCGAATTTTCCTTGCTTTTTCACCATGCAAGAATTTCACACTCTATCAACTTGATATTAAATGTGCATTTTTGTATACGGATATCAACAGACAAGTCTATGTATGATAGCCACCTGGATTTACGGACCCACAATACCCCAACTACGTGTGCAAACTGGATAAAGCTCTTTATGAGTTACCCCAAGCACCTAGGCTATGGTATGAGACACTGTCTTAGTTTCTTCTGAAGAATGGCTACACAAGAGGCACCATAGACAAGACATTGTTCATAAAGAAGTCTGCGAAGGACATGTTCCTTGTACAAGTCTATGTTGATGACATCATATTTGGTTCCTCAAATAACCAAATATGCAAAGACTTTGAAAGCATCATGAAGAAGAAATTTGAGACGAGTTCCATGGGAAAGATGGATTTCTTCCTTGGAATTAAAGTGAAGTAGATGGAAGAAGGGTTCTTCATCAATCAATCTAAGTATGTCAAGAACATCTTAGAAAGATTTGAAATGAATGATTGTAAGCCAGCCTAGACACCTATACAAAGAAATCACAATCTTTGTCTTGATTCCGAGGGGGGGGGATACTGATCAGCATCTGGACAGGACAATTATTGGATCTCTAATGTATCTCACTGCAAGTAGACCTGATATCAGGTTTGCAATGTGCATCTATGCATGATATCAGGCTGCTCCTAAGGTGTCTCACCTAATTTCTCCCAAGGGCCTTTGGTATCCTAAGAACAAGGATTTCCACCTTTATGGTTACACTGATATTGATTATGGAGGGTGAAACATTAACCAGAAATCCACATCAGGAGGATGTCAATTTCCTTGTATAAGGATCATTTCCTGGGAATGCAAGAAGTAATCATGCATCTCTACATCAACTGCTGAAGCTAAATACATTGATGCTACAAGTTGCTATGCTCAACTGCTATGGATTTAGAATCAGATGTTAGACTATGGTTTCAAATTCATGGAGACTCCTATCTACATAGACAACAAGAGTGTTATTTGTATAACATAAAATATAGTCAAGCACTCCAAGACAAAGCATGTTGATATCAGGTATCATTTCATTCGAGATATAAATGATAAAAACTTAATCAAATTATTCAAAGTTGATTCAAATGAACAATATGTTGTTTTTTTCACCATAGCCTTTGATGAACAAGGATTTAAGTATTTAACTATGGCTATTGGGATGATTAACATTGACTAGTAAATCTCTTTTTAAAATCTTATAAAAATATGTCTTATCAAAATTGTCTGTTTATAATCTAAGCTCTGTTACAAAAGGTTTTCCTTCAAATTTTCTAAGTACGAATTCTTTCAAAGAGAAATTTACCCTTAGTTCGAAGGCAAATCCCTCTGCACAAATATTCTCTCCCGAAGAGTTTTAGCCTCGGAAGACTATTTGACCGTAAAATCGGAACTAAATTGTCCTTTCACCTTATCCATTTGGCCTTTTAAAAGCCATTTAAATACTTCTAACTCCCTTTCTTTGAAATATTTACTACTGTAATAGTCCTAAATTTCCACTGTCTTCTTCACTCACTCTCAAATTCCTTCAATCCAACAGTACTTTCACCATAATGGCTTTGAATTCCTAACACAACCAGGTTGTCATCCTTGATTCTTTAAAGGATGAAGATTTCCCCCCCATTGTTCAATTTCTAACACAATCTGCATACTTCACTGCTCTTACTTTTAACCCCACCATTTATTCAAATCATATGGCCAAATTCTGGGCCAATAGTCAAAATGACATGATCAGTGGTGAACGAGTTATCAGATCAATGATTTGTGGACAACAGATTATCATAAGTGAAACCACCATCAGGGAGCATCTTAAACTCCATAATGAAGGAGCCCCCACTGAATTCCTCAAGTCTGATTTGGAGGACACTTACACCTAAATAGGATATGGAGAAGATGTAAGCAACTCTAAAGTTTACAAGTTCAACTTTTCTTACAACTGGAAGTTGTTGCGACACATAGTCCTGTACAGCTTGTCTAACAAATCAAGGGGTTGGGATCAAATCCCATACGATCTGGGTTGTCTAGTCTATGGGTTGGTGAAAATCCTAAGATTCAATTACTCAAGATTTGTGCTGAACAACCTAAGAGGTAATCATAATAGGAATACATTCTATATGTATCCCAAGTTTATTCAGCATATAATCAACTGAGTTAGATCAGGATAAACTAGAATGTGGTAATGTTCTAGTGGTTCCTAAAATGAGGTCGGGTATCTTCAAAATGTTAGAGAAGATATCCACTAACTTTACTGGAAGGTTCACTCATCTTCTCCAAGGTATGCTTGAGCCAATGGCTCCTGGTGACATCCCTACAAACCAAGCAGGTGATGAACCCACACCAGAAACCACCAGTTCATAACCAATTACTTCTTCCCACCCCAATATGTTCACATACTAAAGACGCCCCAAACAAACCCTAGTTCAATATACTCTGATTGAACAAGTCCCCTCTGTTCATACCAAAAATGCCAGAGTGGAACATAAGGCTCCCACTAAGCCAGATGTCCAACCATCCTCCATAATAGACCTCAATATCAGTGTTGAGTCTCCTCAATCTTAATCTGAAGAGCCCATTAACCAAGCCATAAGCCCTCAGGGTGAGTCCCAACACTCCCCTGAGAAGCCAAAAAGGGACAGCCGTATCACTAGTTCAACTAATATTGTAGAAGAACTATTAGCTGCTAACCAAGGTCTCGAGTCATTAGAAATAACCTCTGAATCCTTTCTTGACCTACTAACTCGACCGGATGAGGATATTATGTTCACTCAGGGTGATGATGTTGATCTACCACACCACTTCCTAGATCAACTGAGCCCCAGGGAACCCCTAATATCTAGCCCACATCAACTAGCCCAAACTAAGGTCAGTCCAATTAAAGTGGGGGTGACTCATGCAGATTAAGCTGCCACTACTGATAGTGCTTCATCAGCCTCTCAGGACAGTAGTAACATATATGGGATTGAATGTGCGGCAACCTTTCTCATTGATGACTTTGAAAGAGACATCAATACACAAGGGTATCCAGGGTGCCAAGAAACCATAACTAGTGGTGGTGATGAACATACCAGGTATGTTATCTCATCTCCTGATGATTCTTTAAAAGAAGATGAGGATAGTCTGCAACTCACAATCAGTTAACTACTTTCTAAAGTCTCAAACCTTGAATTCAAGGTTAGGATTTTAGAAGATATGTTAGCTACTTAGCAACTTGAGATTGAAAATCTCAAGGCTCAAGTAGCTGAGACATAGATTGAGAAGTCTGCTATGCATGTACATACACAGGTTTCTTTAAGTTCTTCCTCTAGATAATCTACTTATCAAGATGATGCTACCAAAAAGAGGGAGAATGTACAGAAACAAGAACATGCAAAACCCAACCTTGTTATTTCAACAACTTCCATTGATATTATTTCTTCTTTTTACTCCACATAACAACAACCTACAACTATCTTCCTACAACCAGTTCCTATTACAATTCAAGTAGACCCAAGGATGCTTATCGAATTTAATAGGTTTTTAACCAAATGTCTGATAAGCTCCTCCCTTGAACAACCATCACCTGATGTAGTTATTGCCAACTTTGGAGCTGAAGAGATTCAAAGGTTGAGTGCACCACCTACCTCTAAAGAGGAAGTTGATTAACCTGAGGTCTCTATTGAACCTGATATTAACTTCGAACGGGATATACAGACTCATGGCCTAGCAACCGATTTAGAAAGGACATGTAGTGTAGTTCAAGTTTCTTCCGAAGTAGAAATTCAAGCTGCAGAAGGAATCATGGAACTATCATCCATGAACGACGACCTGTTCATCACAGAGGCCATTATTGATCTATCCTCTAAGGTAAATAGTGAGGACTTCCTTACAACACCACTATCTCAACCACCACAAGTCCAACCCCACTCTCCCCAACCCAAACCTTTTAAGCCTGAGTCTCCAAAGGCTGAATCTTCCTTTGATTCTAAGGGAAAGAGGAAGCTCATTGCTGAGGAGCTGCTAAAAGAAGAAAGGTTGGAGAAGCTCAAAAGAAAATGAGCAGTTGATACTTGGAAGCTGTTGGCTGCAAGCAGCAAAGCAGTAGCAGCCGCCAAAAAAAGTATCAACTACTAGAAGAGAGTGGAGGTGATAGACAGGCTTATCAGCCTGGGAGTAGACTACGAAGAAATACTTGTACTCCCATTTGATGACCTTGTGATGCTAGAGAAGGCAACCTTGCTACAAAACAAAAAGGAGGAAGCAACAAGGGTGGCCATAAAGGAGGAGAAAGGGAAGAGAAGAAGAAAGTTATAGAAAGGGAGAGGTTAGAGAGGAAAGGCTTTCTCTGCTCTAAAGGCTATTCTCAAGAGGAGTTGACACTTGATGATAGTGAGACAATGTTATTTCTTTTATTCAAGGAGCAAGATCAAATCACTAAGGAAAAGAAGAAGAGTGCCAGGGAGAAGCTGAGGGAAAAGAAGAAGAAGGAGGAAGAGGCAATAGTTGTAGTTGCTAAAAAGGTGGGAGATAGGGAATGGATGAAGGCCTATCTCAAAACCCATGGCTTCACGGACAGGCAAGTGGGTCCCATGTCAAAGAAGACCCTACAACAACATGTCAACGACATCAAGGCCGACATTCTCGTAGGAAGAAAGCAGAGGTACCACTAGTACCAAGTGTTCAAAGGATGGCACCCAGACTAACACCCAAACCAACACCCAAACCAGCACCTAAACCACAACCTATGCCCACACCTTTTCCCATCCCTATCATAACTAAACCAACAACCACCACCATCACCTATCCAAAAACCCAAAACACAACCCCGAACCCAATCATTACCCACACCGTCTTCTGAACCTTCCAATCCCCTAACCTTAAAAGAGTTCAAGGAGATCAAGAAAGAGCTCATTAAAAGCACAACCTTAAGAAATATCTCTTATGAGGAAGCGTCAATTAAGCTGAAATATATTGATGGCTCTTCCAGTTCCCTCATAACAGATGCATTCCTTGATTTACCTAGAGGAACACTGGACCAAACTCTCGAACTTCTTGCAACTAATTCCGACACTCTGAAGGAAGAAGAGAAGAACTTAAGAAGAAGACTGGTGACTTTACTAGATACTAGGAAAGGGGATAAGCAGAAAACACAACCCCTCAATCCTAGAAGGAGAATAATCCAGTGAAGGTTCGATAGACCTTCTCATAACTTTGCTGTGAAAAGAGAGAATGGTGAAGTAAGTAAGCTCAATACTTCATCTCTACTACACTCCAGCAGATTAGACATTGTTGAGTTAGCCAAGAAACCATTCTCTAATCCTTCCAACTCTCAAGTTGCTACTCATATCAGAGATCATCTAAGCAGTCTTTATCTGGCTGAACTGACAAAGAAGGCCAAGACTGAAGAAGAGTTGAAAAAGAGAGCATGGGATGGGGAAGAAGGCACAACCACAAAAGGAAAAACATTCCTTCAGATGGTTGAAGGCCCAACTTCTGACCCTATAATTAGATGGGACTATGACTATAGTTCCCATCAACTAACTTTGTTAAGAGGGCAACAACAAAGAATACATTTCATTTAGAGCGACATTATCAACAAATGACTTGTACAAGCTCCTCAGCTCCACATCAGGGAAGAACAAGGAGACAGATAAATATTTGTTCTCCCTGGTGTTAAAAACCCTAAGGAGTAGAAGAAAGTAAAGTTTTGGTAGCATCAGCCTAAGGGGAGTTTGTTGGATCATATGAGGCTTGTGCAACCAAAACAACACTTAGTAGAATTTTGAAAAACAATTGAAGAAGCCTTCCGAAGCTAAAACAACTCTTCCAAAATCTTCTGAAGCTTAAAGTATGAAGAGCTTCTGAAGGAAAACTAAGTCTTCCGAGACTAACTAGTTTTCCTTGAAAAGTATAAGAAGAACTTCCGAAGATAGAACTAAGTTTTCCAAATACTAAGCAGTTCTTCTTTTGAAGTATTCATTCTTAGAAGATCCAAGACAAAGTCGTCCAAAGAATAAAGTCATGACGACCTGCAGAATACTCGAAAGAAGTTGATTCTTCCGAAGGATAATTGGTCTCGGAAGAACTTATTCTTTCGAAGCCATTTACCTTTGGAAGAACCTACTATGAACTAGTGGACAAAAGTATGGGTTGTCTAACATCCATTGCCAACTCTGGTATACTGCATGACTCTTTTCCACGCCCATGTAGTTGATCATACTTTATTCCACTGTTCACATTTATCAATTAGTATAGTGACCATCTCTAGTCGGCGACAAAAGGTAAGTCATGGACCTGTCATGACTACTTAATCTAGGATAGTATTTTATCTTATATGCTTTACCTCTAGTAATGTAGTATTTGTCTAGTTGTATGTTCTGACTGGTTATCCAAGTATAACCGATTATAGATAGTAGTATATATAGTTTCTCATTGTAACTCATTAAACCATGCTTGTAAGAGTCTTGTGGCACTAAGTTGATAAGTAATATATACAAGTATTTTAAAAAACTATTCTTGTGTTCATTAACTTTGCAGGACCGGTTAAGGGATGATCAATACAATTAGTGTCACAATGAGGAGAGTGTTAGAGCACTTGACAGATCAAATAGAGAGCCGGGGTTTAATAGTTAAGATGCAAAGAACATAAGCAAGTAAAGAGACAGAACTTAAGAAAAATATATAAAAGGTTTTCAAGGATGATGTATATTAATCATAAGTTCTCTTACAAGAGTTACAATCCACCCTATAACCGACCGTACTTGGAAAGCCAGTTGGAACATTGAAAGACAACAAAATCAATGTAGAGTCAAAAGGCAGATTGTCTTTTGACTAGCGACTATAACATGCCATAGCTCACATCCTAATATAATACAAAAAGGATAAAAGTAGATAAATTAGAAAGTTACAGACAAAGACCGTAATGTACAGTTACGAAAGCATAACCTTTTCACCAACTTATGTAAGTTGGTAAGTCCTTAGAGTTGCAGAGGAAAGTTGGCCAGCTTTTGTAAAAGTACATTAGAGAAAAGCATGTTCTTCTAAGTCTTCAGAAGTAATCGGTCTTCACTTCATTTGGCTTTTGAAGACTTTGTCTTTGAAGCTTCGGAAGACTTCATCTTTGGCTTTGGAAGATTTGGTCTTTGGGTTAAGAATTTATACTTAGAATATTTCTTATGTTGAGTATAAAGCTTTCATACAAACTTTTATCTTTGGAAGATTTTATACTTAGCATAATTCTCATGAAAAGTATAAAACTTCTATTGCAGTTCTACTTGGTACTTGGTGCATGCATGCAATAAGCCATTTGTTTGCTTTGGTTGCATCAGACTCGATATAAACCTTACAAACTCCCCCTAGGCTGATGCTACCATAACTAAGAAGATTGATCTTCAGTTGATTATCCTCATTAGGATTAAGGCCACACCTTTCTTTATCAGTTGGTTAGAATCCCTCGGACTTTCATAATATCTTCTCATGTCATGGAGATCATGTAGAGGTAGTTCAAGTATGTCTTGTCAGAAGTAGACATCTTGACCACCTTGATCTCTGATGACATACCATCTATCTGGATGTTCTGACTCATTCTGAGGTTTGGAAGTGCATGCCTTTTTCTTCTTGATTACTTTCTTTACAACTATCCTTTTCTTCCTCTTTGGAGTGTTTAACTAAGAAGGTTGATCTTGAGTACCATGTTGTTCTGTTGTGCCTCTCTCAGTTGGTCCTCTTCTCTCAGAGGTTCAGAAGGAGAGAGAGTAGAACCCTGCTATGGATCAGAAGATGAAGTTGGCTGTGAAGCAGCTGATGGTCCAGGTTGTGTTTTATGTGGTTCAACCTTAACCTCAACCTCAGGAGGAGCTTGGCGTAGTGGAGAATGCAAGTCCACAAGCTCTCTCTTCTTAATCTTCTTCTTGATTACCCTAATGTGCTCATCTATAGTAGATAGAGACATTGGACCAAGCCTCATTCTAGAGAATCCATACAGCTTGAAGAAGATCATTATCCTTTATTTGTCAGCAGAATTCTTTTGTCTCTTTTGGATGTTGGCCCTAGACTTTGCAGCTTCTTCCCTCATTTTTTTCTTAGCAGCTTTTTGTTCATTTATTAATTGTTGTTCAAGCTGCTTAAGATACTCAAATTCAATGTATTCAAAAGAGAGGGGAAGAAGTGTATATGCCTGGTAGAGACCTGTGGCACTCAGGTAGTTGATCATGTTTTGTCTATCAGCTTCTTTGTCTACATAAGGTGGTTCAGCTGTCACGGTCTCTCTTTCAGGACTTTCATGAACTCGGGAGAGAGGAGTTTGTATAGTCTCTTTTGTCTTCTTTCTTCTTTGACTCTAAGGAACAACTCTGCATCCTATGCCTCCTTTCTCTCTTGGGTCAGCTCTAAGTCTACAAGTTCATTCAACTCTTCTAAGGGAAGAGAGATGAGTTCATCAATATTGTAGTTCCTGGTTCCCAGATAGTTCAATTTGGCAGCCCTCAACTCATCATTTTGAGTGCTTGGCCTGGGTCTGTCCTGATTGTAGCTTCCATGAAGCAATAGGAACCAGCTAAACTCTCTCCCCCTAGCTTCCTCTTCCTCTCTCTTTCCTCCTACTCAATCTCCTGAGGAGTCAGTTTCATTTTCCCTTTGTCACTCACAGGCCTTGGTGACTCAGGGTGGAGAGAGCTTTGGCCGTCATTGCCCGATTCAGCAGTTAGGCTCTGGCTAGAGAGATGTTATGAAACACCTTCACCAATTAGTGCCTCACTGAGGGTACATGATGTTGTTCAAGTGCTTGAATCTGTGACAATACTCACAGGTTCAGTCATTGGCCTTTAGTCAAGGATTCCCCTTCAAAGCTAATCTTAGGGTCCACCTCAACATCCAGTTGACCAATGACATTACCTGCTTGCAATTGTCTTCTTCTATGTCTGAGTTCTTCCATGATCTTGTCTTGAATTGTCTCAACTAGTATGTCAGCTTGCCTGTTTTGACTTGGGTTAGCAAGTGGCATATTGACTAGAGAAAGGCTGTCATAGTAGTTCAAGGTCTGAAAATTGAAGACCTCTCGCTTTCCTTGAACTCTATGCAGTATGAGGGATCTTCTTTCAGAATCATACCTCCACCCATATATTTCATTTGCAGCCCCAAAAGGTGGGTATGAAATTGCCCTTGGTATACCCTCCTCAAATAAACTCCAGATAAGTGAGTCTACATCAATATGAATTTGAGGAGGTTGCTAAGTCTAGACAATTGCAAGTGAGGTTGGTGAATCGTCAATGTCCATACTCTGAGAAGGACTCCAGGTTCTGTGATTGCTACTTCCTCCCCCTTTTTGGTAGCATCACCTACTTGCATAGGTGAGCTGGAGGGTAAGTCAATTACATCCTCAAGTTCTTGTGTTCCTCATAGAATCCTTCTGAAGGGTCTCCTAACTAGTTGTTCCTTGAGATCATAAATCTCAAGTTGTTGATCATTGACCTTTCTTTGCAAGATAGTCACTTGAGATTCCAAGTGACTAACCTTAGAGACTAAATAAGTGCATGTTTTAGACAGTTTTTGCACCTTTAGTCTAAGATTGCCCAAAGTACTTGAGCACAGCAGCTTGCAACAACAATGTATTCAGCCTCAGCAGTTGATGTAGATACATATGATTGCTTCTTACATTGCCATGAGACTATCATTCCACCAAGGAATTGACATCCCCTAGATGTGGACTTTGTAGTCATGTTGCAGCCACCATAGTCACTATCTGTATAGGCATACAGATTGAAGTTCTTTGGATACCACCAGAGTTCTTTGGATACCAAAGGCCTAGCTTAGGAGCACATTTGAGATATCTAAGAATTCTTTTGACAGCATCTAGGTGTGACATCTTGGGGTTGCCTTGATATCTTGCACATATACATGTAGCAAACATAATATTAAGCCTACTGGCCGTAAGACACATAAGAGACCCAATCATTTCCATGTAAAGATGTTCATCTACATACTCCCCCTTAAGATCAGGTCCAAGGGAGTGGTTTCTGGCTATGGGTGTCTTTGCCACCTTATGTTCAGTCATGTTGAATCTTTTAAGTATGTCTTGTACATACTTTGACTGACTTATAAAGATGCCATTGTTAACTTGCTTCACTTGAATTCCTAGAAAGAATTTGAGTTCTCCCATGGCACTCATTTCAAATCTATTCTTCATCAGCTTCTTAAAGTCTTTGTAGAGCTTTGGATTAGTTGACCCAAAGATAATGTCATCTACATATAGTTGAACCAGTATTAAGTCATTTCTTATTCCTTTGATGAAGAGAGTTCCATCTCTAGTACCCCTCTTGTATCCATGTTGACAGAGATACTAAGATAGTGTCTTATACCACTTCCTTGGAGCTTGGTGCAGCCCATAAAGAGCTTTATCAAGCTTGCAAACATAATCAGGATGATGTGGCTCTGCAAAGCCAGGTGGTTGTTTGACATACACCTCTTTATCAATCATGCCATATAAAAATGCACACTTCATACCAAGTTGGTGGACCTTTAAGTCCTTGGATACAACAAACACTAGGAATATCCTAACAGCTTCAAGTCTTTCTATAGGTGTAAAAACAATAGTTTGATCAATTCCTTCTTCTTATGTGTACCCTTGAACAACCAGTCTTGTCTTGTTCTTGATGACAAGTCCCCTATCATCTTTCTTATTTCTAAACACCCATTTGGTACCTATGATAGTCTTCTTATAAGGAAGAGGTCATAGGTTCCAAACATTTTATCTTTTGAATTGAATCAGCTCCTCTTGCATTGCTTCCACCTAACTTCCATCCTCCGAAGTCTCATCAACTTTCTTTGGCTCTATCTGGGACAAGAAACAAGAGTGTAGACTGTTGGTACACATGTCCCCAGTTCTAGTCTAGTGTGCGCAAATGTAATAGACTTCTATCTTGTAACACATATGTAATGTTAATTCAATCTAATGAGAATCTCTTCTTTATATGGTTGTTGATTATATAATGTTATATCTATATTATTATTGTTAGTTGTTACACGCTTAATATGACCATGTTATACAGGTTTACAGTTGTGAGACACAGTTCTGAATTATCAAAGGTTCAAGAATGTGTTTGA
>BJCO01464689.1:0-19970 GCA_018326465.1 Flaveria floridana | reverse complement strand
AAATAGTTAACCCTAATTAGTCTCTATATATATCCATGTCATGTATTGTAATCTTTTGGTACTGAGCAAATAAAGAAAACCCTAGTTGCAGCCCGTGGACGTAGGTCACACCGACCGAACCACGTTAAATCCTTGTGTCGTTTATTGTTCTGTTTTTCTGCGTGATAATCGTTTGTGCGTGTTCGTGTGTTGGTTCCGCTGCGCCGCTTGATTCCTAACATCAACTGCATCCCAACCAATATGGACAACTAAACATTTTAGTAATGTCAAGGGAATTGATTTAAAGCACATGTCAAAACCACAAAATTTTATATTTTAGGATACAGAAGTAGTTGGTCAAAAGATTTTTCTGTGCAGGCAGCTCCAGTTTTTTGTTTGCACCCTCAGGTTTGAAGCTTTTAAGATTATATGTTACATCAAGCAGAGGTACTTCTTTCACACACACTCCCTGTTTGTCAAACAAAGGTAAATAATATACAAAAGTTGGAAAAAATAAAAGGAAAAAAAAAACCCTAAAACTGACTGAAACTAAGAAAAAAAAGAGAGAAGTGGTCACTAGAAATGAGAAACAATACCTGGATTGGCAAATTGGTAAAAGGATTGATATCTCCACTGGCTATGCCTTTGGCTAGATTTTGGGGTATCAATGTGTCTTTCGATTAAGGAACAAAAAAAAGAAAAATATACATACATTTAACAAGATATTGTCATAAGTGAAGTTATTTCTAATTAAAACCTTTTGTGTGCTTATGGTATTTATGGGACGGCCTCCCCACAAAATGTGGGGGAAAGACCGCGTACATCTTCCCTTAAATGGGACGAACCCTCCCTGGACCCTGCGAAAACGCGGGAGCTCTTTGCAGCACCAGGTATTTATAATGCTTACGTGAATTTAAAGGGATTACTATAATGCAAGGATATGGCCCTAAGAAATCTAAATCTTCATCAATACTGTCTGAAAATTTTGACAGATAAACAATATCTTCTGTGATTGGATCATAAACTCGTTGATGTTGGAAAGTCATTATTGCTTTCTTAAAAGATTCTTCATATAGGGGTGGAACAATAATGCCAGTAAACTTCAAATGCTTAATTACCTGCAATTTAAGTGTGCCGGCTTATAATCTTTCAAATGGAAAAGGACTAGTAACATTAACATTAACAAAACCCAAAAGTTGAACTATCATATAGCATAACTTGAGATGGAAATTTCAACCCATTTACTTCTGAATGGTTCGATGTGGGTACTTATTGTCAAAGTTTAAAATTACGGAATTGAGCCTCCAGGTGTTTTCCCTTCACCTCATGAGGCTTAAGCCTCGAGGTGAACCGAGGCGTAAGCCTGAGGCGTAATTAAAAAATAAATATAAAAATTATATATCTTATAAAAAATAAAATACAAACTAATTTCATCATAATATTCATCAAAAAGATCAAAAACACACATTAAAAAGACATGGAATGTTTGAAACTGACACAAAGAGTCTAAAACATCAAAAACAAACATTAAAACCCCCTGAGGCGCCCCTGAGGCGTATCTTTTCTTACCACCTTAGCCCTGTGAGGCGCACAAACATAATAACCCTCTGAGGCGTCGCCTCATACTCGTTTTTTAGGCGCCTCGCCTCGAGGCGCCCCCCCTCTGCCTTTTTTTAAACCATGCTTTTTGTGATGGGTGGAAATGAGTTAAAAGTCCCCCTAAGTGTAATTTTAAGCATAAAACCATCATCCTACTCAAAGAAATGCATTACTAGTGAAATAAAAAATCCTTAAATAGACACAATGATTATTTGTGAATAATAGACAATTTGGAAATATGTGTTTCAAGTCAGCAGACATTGATCATACATACAAATAACCATTTTTAACGCAAGCCCTTTTGGCCCATCACCCACACTACTCATTTTTCACCTCGAAACAGAACAATACAATAAAATGGGTATAGAACGTACCTTGTCATAGCTTTTGAGCTTTTTCATTAATGCATGAGCTTTTTTCAAGCCCATTCCTGGCAAAGATTGCAGATAGTCACAACCACTAAGAATGCACATTTCAAGAATCATTTGCTTGGTAAAATCAGTCAAATTCAGTTCTTTGTTGTTTGGTAGTTTTGAATACTGAAATTCAACACCTTGCCCATATTTGTCCATCTTGTAGATGATCTGTGTGGAAAGATTTCAAGAAAATAACTCATTCTAAATATAAGAAAGATAAGAAACAATAAAACAGATTTGTTAAATCAGTTAAGAACTTACTCTTGGGCAACCAAATGGTATTAAATCTGAGTCTTCAGTAATGACAGCATCAACATGCTTGCTAATGGCCAAAAATGTCATTTGAGCATCAGCCTCATAAGGAGCAACAATGTATGAGATATTTTCTTTTTTCAACACCTTCAAGATATGGACATTTAGTTAGTAATAAGTATAGACAAGTATCATTGCATGAAAAAGATAATCGAGCATATTATTTACATGGGTCGTGGATTTGCCTACAGCCATGATTATTGAGGTTGTTTTTATTGTATGATTAATGACTTCACTACGATAAAGATAGAATACCACCACCATTTATATGCAAAAACTCGGAGATCGTTCCTAACTAATTAATTATTTTATTCATTTGTTTTTGAGTAATTTGGGGTTTGTAATTCTGTTTAAATCTGAATTAGGCTCCATATCAAATAATGTCACGTTTTCTTAGGCCAGTACTTCACCAAACAAATTTTTGGTAATGCAAACATAGTTCACTGGTTCGATGAATAACTTACCTGAATTAGTTCATATGCAATTGCAGGTGATATATCCACTGCCTTTTGATAGCATTCATAAGCCGCTGATGCATTTCCACATGATTCATGTTCAATTGCACGAGCAAGATTTTCTTTCCTTGACCTGTGCTTAACACACACACACATGACGAGACCATTTTAATCCTCGTTAAGTAGTAAACAATATGCACGCTTAAAGAAATAAATAGTAAAAAGTATACCTTGCACGTTTAATCTCTTGTTCATTCTTCATTGGTAAATGACCTCCATCAAAGACTAAAATAGGTTTAACGCCATAATGCCGCAACAAATTCACTCGGTGCATACAATAATTGACATGCCTGAGAGATTCAAGACACATCAATTTAGATAAAAATCCTCCAAGTCCTGTAAATATATATAACAGAATGGAAAATGTTTTTTTCCAAGTTCTTGTCGCCTTCCACCTAAGCTGCGCAGGAAAGGCCCAAAGCCCTTTGGGTTTGGCTGTGTATGGATAGGCTAAGGCACCTTAGTGTGCATAGGAAAATGTCTTTCCAAGTTTTTAAATGTTAAAGAGAATTCACTTTTGATTAGATTGTTTGTTTGCATCGCATAACAATCAATCATACAGCAATCATATGCTACATTCACAATTTTAAACATATATTTGAGAAATGCTTGTAGCATTTCCATGGTAAAAAGGTTATCATCTAATGCATATTCCAACGAAATTAAATAAGATCCACTATCCCAGATTGCATCGAGAGCATATTGACACACACATTAAGTATTGAACTTTGCTTCTTGAGGCATTTTAGACAGTCAATTAGAAAGGGTTATAAACAGCCTCCACATCTTTAATAAATTAACAGCATTGCCTGAAATGCCTATCAAAACAAGCCAAGACCCATGACCACCCCAAAGAGTTCATATAGAAATCTAAAATCGTAGAAATAAATAATATAACTCAAAACTCCTAAAAAATTGCTTTTGGGAAGTAATATGCTGAAGTGTGTTCGGGTGAAGGCAGCAATAAATCAAAATCAAATGCCCAAGTGAAGCTTTCAAGGCCGATTGCTTGCGAGAAAATCCTAGTAGACCTATTACCTCACGAAATGACAATATCAGATACAAAATCACGCAAAACAAACTAAACCCATTACACGAAATGCACTCGAGATAACCGAAAAAACTCAAGAAGAAGATTACTTGGATGTAGGTTGGGATTTGCATAGCTCTTTACTGCAAGAAAGGGCTCCTTTGTGAAGCCAAGAGTAGGTGTCGACGGCGACTGAACAGCCCTGGAGATCCTTTATATGAATCGGAACCATAATCGATTTCAGCAGAGGTAAAAGCCCCTGAATCCCCATTGATCTTCTTGCAAGAGGAACGAATCGATTACAGGTGCTATAAACCCTAATTTGTCATCGGAAGCAGAGACGATTGATCCCCAATTCTAGAGGGAATATGGCGGGAACGATTCTTGAAGATTTGGAGCTAATTGAATACAACAATTTATCAGCTACACCCCCCTTGGGTTTTCAGAAATTATAATTTAGGTCCTCGCACCGTATTTTATTTTTCCCCAAAAGTTATCATTTTTTTCCTTTTGTTTTCCTTTTGAAGTGTTTTCGTGGTAAACTAAGGCACTACAAATCTATATTTTCCCAGTTAGTTTCATGGACTTATTATGAAACAGTGAAACACCCTCTGCCAGTAAAAGAATTTGTCATCTTCACTGTTAACTAGGGCTGTTCAAATTGCTCGACGTTCGAAAATCGCTCGAACTCGTTTGAAAAATGCTCGGAATTTTGCTCGTTCGATTTTCCGCTTGGTTGTAAACGAACCGAACGGCTCGGTTCGGTTTGAAAACGAACCAAACACGAGCAAAGGTACGCTCGCTCGTCGCTCGCTCGTCGCTCGCTCGGTTTCACTCGAATTATTTTTTAGTTTAGTTATTATATATTATATATATGTTAATTTAAAAAATTATTTATCAATTATATATATTTTATTTTCTAGTCAAAAAGTCAAAGTGAACAACCTAATTACTAAAAACCCTAATTCTCTAAACTCACTCTATACTCACATTCAAAAATCAAAACAACCATCCACGCCTCCAGGCCTCCAGCCCTCCACTGCCTCCAGCCCTCCACACTCCACAGCCGTTGACCAGCAGCCCCTACGGCCTCCAACCGCCGCCCGTCAACCCCCTTGCGCCCGTTAGCCGTCGACCAGCAACCCTTGCAGATTGAAAGGTAGTGAAGTCAAAACCATATCTAAAACCTGGAAAGTTAACATGATTTGTAATAGTTATTTTAAAATTTAAGCATAGTATATGTTTATTATCAAGATGCTTAAATTTTAAATAATTTTTATTGAGCAACGACTTATCAAATTTAAGCTATATTTCTCTCTTTTATCTATATTTTTTTAAAAATCAAACTATTTTGTTTAAAAATACATTTTATTAAAGAAATTAAAAATCACATCTTTTAATTAAAATCTAAATAATAAAAAAACTAAAATTGTATATAACATGAAATTTTCTAAAACACTAAACCTTTTTTAAATAAAATATTTTAAATCGTTTTGCTTTTAAAAAAACTATAAACATGTGAAAATTTTTATAAACAGTCTTACTAAAACAACAAGAATAGTTACAAATCAGTTTTTTTATAAAATATTATTTTTTAATATCTTAAACGTATGTTTAAGAATGAAACTATTTAGATAAGGTAGTTTAAAAACAATATAATTATTTTATCTGTTAAACTATTGCGTATATATAATTGTAATTATATTTTATATTTAAGTATTACACTTTAACTTTTCGTGTTTATTACTAACTATAATATGTTTAATAATGGGTTTTTTAGTGTATCTATCTAGTTATAAAAAACTAAATTAAGCGTGAAACAATTGTAAGTGTCATTATACTTACTTTATCATTTTTTATATTATTAATAATAATATTAAAATACTAAGAATATTACTCATACCATTTTCAAATTTAAAAAAAGTATAATTTAATAAATTAAAAACCTATTTTTTATTAAAAACACTTTTAAAAAACAAAATTTTTATAAAATACTGAATACAACAAACTTTTTAAAAAATCATTTTTGTTAAAACAAAATATTTAAAAATCACAACTTTTTTATTTAACAATGACAATTTTTGATAAAACAAAAGTTTAAGAAAAATACATAATTGTTTATTTACTTAAGATAGTTTTTTTTACGTAATTATAATCATATTTTATATTCAAGCATGATTTTATAATGCATAAATTTTTATTACTAATTATTTAATATTTTGTTCATTCAATTCGTGTTATATGTGGGAACTAACCTGGTATACAATATAAACCCTAATTAAAAAAAATCTCTTTAACGGACTAAATATCAACTCATTAATTAAACGGAATTGACTCACTTTTATACGAGCCATGTTCAAATTAATTTGTTCACTAGACAAGTCGTGCCATCTAACCTAAAACGTACATTTAGACGTGTTTCGGGCCGTGTCAAGGATTTCGGTCCATTCTTAAAATCGGTTGATATTATTTTGGAGCCAAACCGCTAAGAGTCCAAGAAGCCCACCGCTCATAGCCCTCAGCCCCTCGCTCACAATTTATGCCCTTTTCAACGGCCATCAGGCGTCGTCGACTAAGGTTTTAAGTTTGCCCTAAAACCCTAATTTCAAATATTCATAAAAAAACATACGTACTCTTGTTGCCGCGATAGCCTTGAATCGATCGATACGATTGTCCTTGCTGCGAACTACCAGTAAGTTATCTTTACCTATAAACTCCTTCAATCAATCTCTTCATATATTTATCCTTTAATTTGATGAAATATCTCTTGTTTAATCCGTTTCACAGTCTGATTAATATGTTTCCTGTTTAAGATTTTCACGAGTCTTAAAACCAAGCATTTGACGGTTTCTTATTTCATTGTGTTAGTTATTTCCTTGCAGATATTAATCTGTTAATTGAGTCAATAGCTCTTGAATTTCTCATATTTCAGTGTGTTAAGAGAGCTGTGTAGTTTTTAACCTGCTTATTAAACATATCATGGGAAGTTTAGTTAGAAACAATCACATCAAACAAGGTGGGTTGGATAACCTGTATAACACAATGCTATACGATTTGTCAATTTCACATAATCCATAACCATAAGTATAACCATACCCGGTGCATCCCATCCTTCAGTCAGCAATCGGCCCGTAACTTAGGGTCATGCAATCTTAAAACAATATTGAAGTAGAGAACCATATAAAGAACTGCTGTAACTTAGGACTAGTAATGAATAATGAAAACTCGAAGCAAGTTTAATTGGTTTATGCATTAGCAATGATGTTTTGAGGAAATTGTTCAGGATGTTTATTTGACCCTTTCGACCCGACCAGTCAGAGTCTAACCCACCCCTCAACAAAAATTTCTAGATCCGTCACTACTCATCGGTTTCGTTCAAGCGCAGGTAAATATTTTGATTACCTGAAACACAGGAGTTATTTTAAATCACATGTTGGTGGGATTTTAGCAGGGATTGGGATTTACAAGTTTGTATTCTATTATATAGAAAAGTTACAATCAACTGTTGAAAGTCGATGTTTGTGGGACTTATCTCTTAGGGTTATCAGATCTTATCATCTTTGAATACTTGAAACTACTTTGGAATCAAATATTTAGGGTTTTGCTATTAGTTATAACGAGATGTCGAGAACAAATAGTGAAAGGCATTTGGTTTGATTTCATTGGGTTATTATTCTATCATGATGCATTTGATTCGTTTGCTGAACTAATGGTTGTTTTGTTTTTCTTTCAAAAAAGTAGATTCTTAACAATCTTACATGTTTATGTTCAGGGTTTATCAGTTCTAAGTCATTCTAGCCCATACAGAGAGCAAAAGTATGACTTCAGTGACACTGAAAAAGAACTACCGGTGTGTTCAGTCTTTGCAACAATTTTACTCAGGCGGACCCTACACAGTTTCCTCTGATGGATCATTCATTGCTTGTGCATGCAATGACACCATCACCATAGTTGATTCTTCAAATGCTTCCATTAAATCCACCATTGAAGGGGATTCAGAGCCTGTTACCGCTATTGCTCTTAGCCCTGATGACAAATTCCTCTTTACTGCCAGTCACAGCCGTCAAATTAGGGTTTGGGATCTATCCACTCTTAAATGCTTGCGGTCTTGGAAGGTAAGTTCAAAATTTAATTTCATTTGCTGATGTCTAAATGAGCTAACTTGCTTGTTATAATATGGAAATATTTTGAGTTATCCAGGGTCACCAGGGTCCAGTAATGGGGATGGCATGTCACGCTTCTGGTGGATTGCTGGCAACTGCTGGAGCTGATGGCAAAGTACTTGTATGGGACGTCGATGGTGGATTCTGTACGCATTTCTTCAAGGGTCATAAAGGAGTTGTTACTAGTGTTATTTTCCATACTGACCCAACTCGTCTGCTGGTATGATTTTATGATGCGCAATCATATGCCATCAATAAACAACTTTTTGTGATTATACCAGTTGTTTGATCATTGATAGTAATGTTACATTTTTTTTATTTGTTTGTATTGCTTGAAGACTAATCTTACTAATTGTTTTGACTTTTAGCTTTTTTCTGGATGTGATGATACAACTGTACGGGTATGGGATCTAACAAGCAAGAAATGTGTTGCAACCTTAGAAAGACATCGTTCAACTGTTACTACCATTGCAATAACAGAAGATGGATGGACTCTGTTGAGTGGTGGCAGAGATCAGGTATTATTGAACTATTTATCTTCTGATGTGGATTTATTGATTATTAGTTAATGTTTTATGTTATGCTTGCTTTAGTTTGTAACTATCATATATTTAACCCCTCAGCTGATGCACTGATACTTTAGGTTGTAAACTTGTGGAACCTTCATGACTACAGCTGCACAATGAGTATACCTACCAATGAAGCAATTGAAGCTTTATGTGTTATTGGTACCACAAGTTCTTTTGCTTCATGTCTGCAAAGCAAGAAAACTGGTGACAAGTCAGCATTTCAATTTCTCACTGTTGGTGACCATGGAATTGTACGGATATGGAATTCTCATGGGTAAGAACACATATCCAAGTAATAACACGCACAATGTTTGTCTTGTATTCTCAAATTTTGTTTTTGCAAGCAGTGCAGTCTGTCTATTTCAGCAAGCATCTTCAGATGTTACAGTCAGCAAGGAGGATGAAGAGGAAGCTAAAAGAGGTTTCACATCAGCTTTGATGTTGCCATCTGGTCAAGGGTTGTTATGTGTCACTGCTGACCAGGAATTTCTTTTCTATTCTGCAATCCGATCTGAAGAAGGAAATTTTCAGTTAAATCTTAACAAAAGACTTGTAGGATACAATGAGGAGATAGTGGATATGAAATTCTTAGGTGTTGAAGAACAGTTTCTTGCTGTTGCTACAAGTGTTGAACAGGCAATTATAAACTGTTATTAGATGTTTATTTATTTACATGAGATTTGATTATTTATATGTATTCCATTGTTTGCATTTTGCAGGTACGAGTGTACGATCTTGGCTCAATGTCATGTTCTTATGTTTTGGCAGGCCACACAGACATTGTATTATGTTTAGATACGTGTACAACAAGCTCCGGAAGAACATTAATTGTAACAGGGAGCAAAGATAATACCGTGAGCTCTCTTTCTGTTTATAATTTTGGTGTGTTCAATTGTTAATTTTTTTGTGGTGATTTTCATGAAGTCACTATCCAATTTTATTTTACCTGGCAGGTAAGATTATGGGATTCTAACAGTCGATGTTGCATTGGAGTTGGAAGAGGTCACATGGGAGGGATTGGAGCAGTTGCTTTTGCAAAGAAATTACAGAATTTTTTTGTTAGTGGTAGTAGGTAATGCTGATTGGATTTGTTCATATACAGTTTTCTTATGGCGAAATATTTTTCCTAAATTATTAATATTTTTGATTGTTCAGCGATCTGACTCTGAAGTTATGGAGTTTAGATGACCTATCTGATGATGTAAATGATGCATTTAGTTTGAAAACTAAAGCAGTCACCGCAGCGCATGATAAGGATATTAATGCTATTGCTGTGGCCCCGAATGACAGTCTTATTTGTAGTGGGTCCCAGGTAGATTTCTGTTTAAAGCATTGAGCATTCATGTGTTATTTTTTGACTCGTGTTTCTAACAGTCTATAACTTGAATAATAATCAGCAAGCAAAGTATTTGATCATTCTATAAATAACATCCAAACATTATTTCTCAACATGTGTTTCTTATAGCTGATGTCTGATTTATAATCAGTTTCAGAATGCACATATAAGCACCTACTAATTCTCACCTTTCATCTATCCGTGATCAGGATCGAACCGCTCGTATCTGGAAGCTTCCAGAGCTAACACCTGGTGTTGTACTTAGAGGCCACAAAAGAGGAATTTGGTCTGTAGAGTTTTCACCAGTTGATCAGTGTGTTATAACTGCCTCTGGAGACAAGACTATAAAGATTTGGGCCATATCAGATGGTTCTTGCTTAAAAACATTCGAAGGCCACACATCCAGCGTTTTCAAAGTTCAATTTCTTACTCGTGGTGCTCAGTTTGTTTCTTGTGGTAAGGAAAGCATTTTATTTTCTTTTTATGCAGACCTAAAGTAGTTGTTAATGATCTTTATGATTCATAAAGATTATTCTCTTTTTGTGTAGGTGCTGATGGTTTGCTAAAGCTCTGGACTGTTAAGACAAACGAATGTGTTGCAACTTATGATCAACATGAGGACAAGGTTAGAAATTGTTTTCTTATTAATAAAAAATGAATCAATATGGTTACTTCTAATAGCTAAATAGTCAAAGCTTAAACGTTTACCTAAAGGGAAATGGCTATTTTATCTCTAGGTCTGGGCCTTGACCGTGGGGAAGAAAACAGAAATGTTGGCAACAGGTGGCAGTGATGCTGTAATAAATCTGTGGCATGATTCTACTGCTGCTGATAAAGAGGATGCATTCCGGAAAGAGGTAACATATTTGGCATCTTTTGGTTATTCTAACAAACATACTCCTGCTAATGAAGTAGGGTATGAGGGTGAGATGAGGGCAGACTTTATCTCCACCCAGGAGATAGAGAGGTTGCACCAAGTGAGACCTTGGCTCAAGTCTCATCTCCCCTCTTTTTATTAGAAGTATAAAGATACAAGCAGCATAAAGTATGTATTATTGGTAGAAGTGCGGAGTGCCTCATCATTATTCTGTTATGTTTAATTTTTTAATTTATCTTCATATAATCTGATAATCATAACCAGTCTTTTACTCAAGCATAAAGTACAAACTAACAGGGATTTATTTGCTTATGCAGGAGGAAAGTGTTTTAAAAGGCCAAGAGCTAGAAAATGCTATATCAGATGCCAACTACATAAAAGCAATACATCTTGCATTTGAGCTTCGTAGGCCACACAGACTATTTGAGTTATTTGGCGCCCTTTGCAAGTAAGCCTACTCCAGCCAGTTTATTGTCATTTCTCATATGATGACATTTGTTTAAAAAAAACATATTAAAGCAGGAGCAATGATGCCAAAAACCAAGTGAAAACAGCTCTTGGCGCTCTTAGCATGGAAGAATACCGCTTATTATTGGAGTATGTTAGAGAATGGAATACAAAACCAAAGCTTTGCCACATTGCGCAATCTGTGCTTTTTCAGGTTTTCAGTATCCTTTCACCAACAGAGATAGTTGAGGTATTATTCACTATATGACTACATTGTAGAACGACCGACATTAATTTAGCAAATTTTACATTTTGTTTGTTGTATTATTTAAAGATGAAAGGTGTTGGAGAGCTTCTGGAAGGATTGATACCATATTCTCAGAGACATTACAGCAGGATAGACAGATTGGAAAGGAGTACATTCCTGTTGGATTACACACTTAATGGGATGTCTGTTGTTGAACCAGAACCAGAACCAGAAATGGGTGTTGTTGATGATCCGAAAGACGAGTCTTTAATGGAGGTTGTGGCTCAAGGTCAAGAACAGGCTGATGAAGAGGATGGTTTGAAGAAACGTTCTTCGAAGAAAAGGAAATCACATAAATCAAATGGAGGAAATAAGAAAATTAAGGCATAGTTTCCTAGAAAATGATTATCCATATTGATAATTTGTTGTTTTACTTGGTGTTCTGGAATTTTGTTAGAGCTCCAGAACGACGATATGTTTGGAATGGTGAGAGAAGATCATCGCCTTTTAGTCTGGTTCTTCATCGTTTGTCTTAGGTTGGTTGTTTGTGTTCGCTAGTATTTACTGAAATGATGCACGTTATAAGAATGTAAGGAGATGTTTGGTTTGTTGAAATTTAAAAGAAATTAAATTTGATTTTCATTTACAACTTGTGTAGTTGTATTACATTAGTTGTTAAACCGGTGGTCCTTTGGTTCAACGCACTCATGTTAGTTGTTAAAAAAGTGTTTGTGCCATTAATTACGTTAGTTACAAATAGTAGTTAAAAAGACAATCTCAAATTCTTATTGTATTCGTACTATCTTTTGATAACATGTTATTTTTATCACCATAACTTACTTTAACTTACGGTACTAATTGTTTAACTAAAACTCTGGCAAATTGTTTACTAGTCATTTTTAAAAGTTTACGCACCTAACCAGCATACAATTGGAAGCTAAGTGGTCTAATTGAAAATTATGTTTCTTAAACAACAATAACTATTTAAAATATATTACTAAGAAAGCTTAAACCTAGGTCTCTTATTAACACTAGGTTATCTTTAAGATAGTATTAATTGAAAAATATCACATCAACAAATCAATTTTTTTTAAATATGTTGCACCAAGTTGACTTTAACCCTTAATTAGGATCAGACCAAAGATATAAACAGATTTAGTTAACTGTCTTGAAATTAAAGATAACTGAAGACACGCAATGTTACAACTTGTTCTGATGTGAAACCTTCAATGTCTTTCGAGGAAAAGACGAGGCTTAAGAAGGAGCTTATGGTAGCATTAGGAGGTGATTTAAGTGGACCATTGCGTGATTTTATGGTTTAATTTCATCGAAAAAAGAGAAGATTGAGAGTATTTTTGGTTTGTTTGGTGAGGATACTTTATTGGAGTTGAAAAGAGTCATGAAAGGTTGTTTAGGTACAAGTATGGTACAGGTAAATTACATGACCTCATACTTGTATCTGGATTTTGCTTTCCTATGTTTATATGGCTTGATGTGAGTGTTAAATATAACACAGGGCGAAAACAATCATGTAACAACACAGTGGAAAAAGGAAGCTATGGAAAGACAGAAACTTGAAGGTGACATTATAACAATTTTGTTATTTTCATTGAATTATTTATTCTGGAAAGTTAATGAGATTTGGGTGTGTTTATATATGCATACAAAGAAGTATTCTGTTGATGTACTTGGTTACAGTAAAGCCAAATATTGAATCCCGAATCAGAGCTGCTCGAGCTGCTAAAGAAGCCATACTTGAGAGTGCAAAGTCAGATCTGCAAGTGAGGCGCGATAAAGAAAGAGAGCGAGTAGAAAGGGTCTTTTTCCCGCCTAACTATCTTTAAAAACCTGAATAGCAAAGTCACCTGTTTATTAATTCATTTTCTTTATGTGTGCAGATGAAAAGAACAGTAACCATGGATGACAACCTAGCAATTCTGATGGAGCTCGAGAGACTGCCAATATTTTGGGATTAAGGACCCTTCGGGTTGCGATTGAAGGAAGAACATTATTATGGGTATGAGTACATTGAGGATGATGATAATGGTGTCATCTTTGATGAGCTGGAGGATGGTGAGATATTTTGACATAGGCTGATGTAGTTACTACATACTAGAGTTTATAGCTGTGAATTGAATCAGTTATTGCTGATACTTGTGTTTTTTATGTGGAGTGTAAATGACCATTCTTATATGGGATATGCCACGATGATTCATGTGGAAATGTACGTATATAAAGGCCCATTTAATACAAATCAATTTTTTAACCAGAGTTACGAGAATAATGGGCGTGTTTGGGATTGCTTATCCAAAACAACTTATTGACTTATTGATTTTTTCAATAAGTAAATAAGTTAGTATGGGTGACTTATTAACTTATTTCCTTCACAACCATCACAATACCAAACACTATAAAATAAATTTTTAACTTTTTAAAAGTTAATAAGTTAAAAAGTAAGTACAAAAAACACTCCCAAACACCCACAATATAAAATGTGTATCAGTTGTTTTTATTGTGTTGGGATTTTCTTTGGTTTGAACACAGAAATATCAAGTGAAACGAGATAGGAGACATATAGAACCAAGCTGGTATGGTCTAGAGTTGGATGAGGATAAATGTTATTTTAATCGGATTTATTATTCGTTTCCTAACATGGATCGCACCCCCAAACATCATAGGCGGAAACCTACAACTAGAAAAACTTTTTGTCTTAAGCATTTTGCTCACCTTATGTGAGAGAAAGGAGTGACTTTTATATTTGTTAAATGATTGGTTTATGTATTATACTATTGAAAAAAAACTGACAAATCAAATTTCATAGTGAAAGCTTTATTGGGCTTTACGGCCCAGGCCTCACAAGCTCACCTCAACGATGTAACAGAATTTCAACCTACAAACAGAATTCCGTTATTAATTCGAAACATAGAGAAAAACGGAATTCGAAACAGAGTGATGGTGGAAGAAGCAGCGAAATCGGAGCAAAGGACGACGGAGGCCGGAAAACAGAAAGGTGTCCGATCGGACGGTGAAGAAGAAGAAGAAGGAGAAGAAGAAGGATTGGAGGTGAAACGGCATCCGCTTGAGCATTCATGGACCTTCTGGTTCGATAATCCTTCCGCCAAGTCTAAGCAGGTCGCCTGGGGTAGCTCCATTCGTCCCATCTACACCTTCTCCACCGTTGAACAATTCTGGAGGTCTCTTTTCATTTCTTCAGATCATTAATTTCATTTCTAAATCACCTTTCCGCTTTACATTCTCGTCAAATCAGATTCCGTTGTTGAATACTTGTGGTGATTTTAACATGTCTGATCACTTATTCATGTTATAGTTTTTTTAACGCAATAAATTGGTAAATTCATCTAGGTTTTACTTTGATGGAATCTAGCGATGAATCAGTCGAACTATAGGCATTTTGTCACGATCCACTGATTTTCAATGGTTTCTATTGGAAATATATTATATACCGAATTGTAGTTTCACGCTGGTACATATTTATTTAATTAAACGCTACGTGCATCTATTTGAGAACTGATATACATGAACATTGGGAAATACTAGGCAATTTGACGTATTCAACGCTATTAATGGTTACATGCTTGCGTGTTTTTGAATTAGAAAGCTGTTGCTACTGTTGAACTTTGCTGATTATTAGGGCGCGCATAGACGTGTAACGAGGCTTTGAGTCGATTTACACAACAAAATGTTACACAGAAAGTTAAAAATTCATCCAAAACAAGGATACAGGCATTACAAGAATTCTAAAGCTACGTTACTCGAATTTTAATTGGCATGAAACTGACTAAAGCGTATGCAATCTGTTTTGATGCAGCCTTTACAACAACATTCATAAACCAAGCAGGCTGGCTGCGGGAGCTGACCTTCACTGTTTCAAAAACAGAATTGAGCCCAAGTGGGAGGACCCTGTTTGTGCTGGTGGTGGAAAGTGGACTATGACTTTTCCTAAGTCAAAATCCGACACATGTTGGCTCTACACGGTACTTTGAGTATATATCTTTAAACAGCTGTTATTTTGGGCTTATATTGCAAGTTCCTATATTCACTGTATTCTGTTTTGGTGTGAAAGTTGCTAGCAATGATTGGAGAACAGTTTGATCATGGAGACGAGATATGTGGGGCAGTCGTTAATGTGAGATCTAGGCAGGAAAAGATAGCTCTCTGGACCAAGAATGCTGCCAATGAGCATGCACAGGTACTACATTCTACAAAACTAAAATGTTAATGCAAAATAAGCTGTCAAACTGTTGTTTTAAGTTTTAACATGTTTGCATGATTGAACGATTGTTTGTTTGCAGATGAGCATTGGGAGACAATGGAAGGAATTTCTTGATTACAATGACATGATAGGGTTCATATTTCATGTAAGTGTATGAGTTTCAGAATATCGACCCACGTGGATTTTGAGTTTTCGACTCATATTTTGCATTATATCACAGGAGGATGCTAAGAAACTCGACAGAGGCGCCAAAAATAAATACACAACATGATGCATTGTGTTTCCGATTAATCCAAATGCAAGCTTGGGATGTTAGGTAGGGACTCTGTATGCATCCACTTGTTTAGTAGTTTTGTATACATAAGTCATTCTTATGCAGTTAATCCTAATAAATACAATTTGTTTCAGTATATTTTTTCATGTTGGTTTCAAGAGGCAAAAGTGGTGTTGCATCTCATTTTCTTAAGCCAAATGATGAATATTTAATCAAAGAATTTGCTGATGGTCAAACCTAGGGGTCAAATACTAATAATTAAAATGATAATCTGAATCATATGGATCATATACCATCACCACTTCACTATCAATACACATAATCAAGCAACAAGATTCACCAAACAAGAAAGACAGGTTTTAAACTTTTAATATACAGAGAACTTCATCTGCATTTAGAAGAACGGAATTTGATTAGTTTATAGTGATAATAGCAACATAGACATGTAGACAGAATAGACCATCATTGTTCTTATAGTTTAAAGTTTAACCTAATGTTAATCTTAAATTATTCTTGATTAATGCTCTTTGAATTAACAACTTGATTTACTTTAAGTAGCAGTAGAAGTATATTATTTTAATTAATTAAGAATAATTTTTTTTTATCACAAGAACTCAAGAGCACAACAACACAGATTTTAAATTCAGTAATACAATTCAATTGATAACTGTAATCAGGGTTATTGTTACATTAAAGTTATATGTATGATATACTTGCTTAACAGTAGTTAAAGCATATGTAAGTAACATAAAATTTTTTATTTACATTTATAGGAAAATATTACAAAGAGTTAATATCAAAGAAAAAGATAGCATCGTCTTCAAATATTTATTTGATGTTTTATCAGAGCGTGCATTCACTAAGACTACACGACCAAATTACAGGGCGTCAAAATGATGCTATAGAAACTAACGTGACTCTAAAACCACTACTAGTTTAAAAGGGTTCCATCATTGTCAAGCCCTTAACGAATGTGAATAACAAGCATCTTTATGAATTTGACCAATATGGGGTTTATATAATGATTGAGCTTAGCCAAAATTACTACATTTATATCAAATGGGGCTTTAGTTATTTTTTCCCTATGTGGGCATTTTGATGGCATCAAACATGATGACATGGACACAAGTGCGACTTCAAGTACCATTACAAGATAGTTAAAAGAGATTCTTAACACATAGGGATCCAAGCCATTAACGGGTACTAAACACAAGTTTTCATATATTATTGCATCAATAGGGGCTTTAAACACTAATAACCACTAAACTTGATTTGAAGGGGATCTAATTAAATGGTTTTTATCTGCATTACATTTAGTTTACAATTATATATCTATATAATAGGAGAACCTTAGCTACATGAAACCTTTATGATCTTTTGATTTAACACAAAAGTTTAGTTTTTTTACATAATGGCCCCTAACATTCATATTTATATCTTTTAATGTATGTTATTTTATAAAGGTTTATGTACTATATATGTTTTCATAGACAAACACTTAAGTCTCCTTCAAGTAATGCGCAAACGACATATCAGTTAAACTATAAAAGCACTACACATGGTCTCAAACATCTCCCCCATTTGCATCGATACTGAGGGGGTGTTTTGTTCGTGAAATGTGTTGGAATTAAAATTAAAATATGAATTTTGATATTATAAGAAATTGGATTTTCAATTCAATATTTCTCAAATTATTTTGAAATTCAAGTGAATTCCAATCTATCAAAGGAATTTAAATCCCAAATATATTTTAGAAACAAAACATTCATAAAAAAATTGAAATTTATCACTTGTTCACCACCTCCGACTCATCGCTCTCGTCACTGACAATCGACCGCGACCAACGATCGCACCCGCTGTCGACAACCAACTGTATCCCACCGCTACCGCCTCCGCCACCAACCGATCACGCCCGTAGCCGAAAACCGACATTTTCTGTCAAGCGCGTCGAGTTCCGACGCGATTCATCGACAATTTTTAGTGATCGACCACTAGCGCTGTCCATGAAAACGTTCGTTTGTCGGCGGCTTGCGCAGTCAGCGGAAATTGTCGTCGACAAACGGTGATGAGCACAATCAGTTGTTGGCGGGTTTGGGTTGTCAGGGGCAGGGCGACAAGCAGGTAGTTTGTAGTTGCGTAAAATGGTTTTAGGCGATCGGAGACGATCGTCGTTCAGGGACGGCGAATGGTGGCGGCGGTGGCGGTCGGTAGTCGGAGACTGTGGCGTGGGCGGTTATAGGCGGCACCGGTAATCGGATGTCGACAACGTGGGCAATCGGATGTGGCGGCGTTCGACGGTCGGAGGTTGGCGGCGTCGACGAGGTTTGTCGGTAATGTTAGTTACAATGGAAGGGGTGGTAGGTGGCGGTTGGTAGCGAGGGCAGGGGTTGATGAATTTTAAAATCCTTTAAAATTTGAAAGGATTTTGAAATCTTTTATTTAAAGGAATTTATTCTAATTCTAAATTTTTTTGCAACCAAACATATTAAGAATGAAATCCAAAATTCAATTCTAACAAATTTTTACAAACCAAAAACATTGAGCAACGTAATTCGGATTCCATTCCATTAAATTTCTTTGAATTCCTGTATAACAACTGCTAACTACATAAAGTAGATCAGTAGAAGTACAAATATAAAAATAAATATTCTCTTAACAGAAAATCAATACATTATGAAATAAATAATCTATCATATCAAGCTTTCTTCTTGGGTCCCAATATAGGTACATCCACTTGGATAAATCGACACCCTCCCTGTACGCCGTGTATGGATGGGTTCACACACACCGTATAGGGTCGAAAACACGGAAAACGAGAAAAATTCAGGGGACTGTCAGAGGGCTATACGCCCCATATAGCTAAATAGCCCTATACGGCCCCTACACGACACATATGGGCTATACGACGCGTATAACAAATTTCGACATTGACTACGAGGAAAAATCCCGGGGGCTGTCAGAGTGTTATACGCCCCATATAGGGCTATATGACCCCATTATACGACCCGTATGAGCCTATACGACACATATAAAAATTCGGGGTGTTAATTTATAATTTTGGGGGTGTTTAAATATCAATACACTTCTTTAATATGATTAATCAAAATTTGTCTAAGTTGAGCTAAATTTCAAAAGCTGAAATTAACAGTAAACAATGACTCAAACAGAAGATTCTATGCTTTATACTATTAAAAGGAAATAAATAAAAAAAGTGCAGAAATTAGAAAATTTGTTGGGTTAATAATCAAAAGGCTTCAAGTGATGAACGCCAGCGTCTCAAGACATTTTCGTCTATTACTCTTAACCTTTATAAGTCTAAACATAAAAAAAATATGCCTTTCTTTAAGTTGAACCTTTTTTCTCCGAATAATGGCTTCAAGTATTAGTCTACCAACTTAAGCTATTCTCAAGCTACCAACGCCTTCATGTTTTATTAATCTTAACCTTGATATATTTTTTAAATAAAAGTTGTAACATACATATTTACATATTCAAAATGGTTTTTTCAAGTGCCTAAGATTTATAATTTTTTTAAACACGAACACCTATCCTTCTAAATCTAGTCTTAAAATCCGTTTATTGCTCATTTTATAGGACTAAAACACACATCAATTTATTACACATAAACATTACATGCCAGTAGGCCCAAGAGACCGGCGACACCCACGACTTACATATGTATATCTAATATTTGTGCAATTTGTTATAATTCAGTGATCTCTATATTTTTTCCCGTAATTAAATATTAGTGTATTCTAAATATAATTTAAAATAGCTATAATGTTAATAGACTCACATTAATTCCACAATCAGTTACATTATCTTAATTGAATGATAATATTATTTTATGGGAAAAGTTCAAATACAAAGGGAATATTATGTAAAAAGTGTGAGAAGCAATCGGTAAGTGACACGTGGCATATTATTAAAAATGGAAGGAGGGGTATTTTAGGAAGTCTAATTTATTAAGAT
>BJCO01464688.1:0-17415 GCA_018326465.1 Flaveria floridana | reverse complement strand
ACTTTATTCACTAACTTATGACTTGAATTGCCAACTTTTATATATTCTATGTATTGAAAACTATGGAATGCTCACCAACATTTTTATGTTGACCTTTTATTTTTAATATGTTTCAGGAAATACTCAAGCTTGATTTCTATTTTTTGAAGCTTACACATCTGGGAATGGACCTAGATAAATAAATGAAATAAAATGACTTGTTATGTTTATTTTAATTTCTTTAAGACTTATGATTGTAATGATACAATTGGAACTTATGATTAATATATTTGGATATAATAAATAGCGTTATGTGGCTGTGAATGATCTTAACTCTCACATCTTGACGTTTCCGCCGTCAAGGTTAGAGTGTGACAATTATTTAAGAAAACACAATAGTATTTAAAATTAACACAACGACCAACCAAAAGACACAACGAACTGCACTAAAGACACAATGACGAGATATGAGCTTAAAAACATACATTTTTTATCTTTTTATATAACAGTATAGTACTCATTTTAAAGATAATAAATGCTCGTTTAATGATGTTATTTTTATAAAAAATAATGTCTTATATAAAATTTATGAACGCTTAAAAAAATTAGGGGAACTTGCAAAAAATCAACAAAAGTGATTATTCCTAAAATACCCTTCTAACAAGTTTTTCCCTATAATTTAATCATAACCATTGATTAAGAATGTGAATGGTTGAGGTTACTACTTAGACTTTTTAGTTTTAAAAGACTTTATATTTAAACATTTCTCTAATTAATAAGCATCAGCCATTTCAAAATGAATAAATAAAATAAATAATAAACATAACTTTCTTATTTTAATTTTAATTTTTTTATATGAGTATATATTTTTCGTTGTAAGTTGATAACTTTTATTATAGATATGTAAAAGTATAAAATAAAATAAAATTTTTCATCAAACAGATCCCTAATTCTTGTTAACCCACAATGTCTAACACCATTTTGCGTTCATGTCAAGTTTGCAAATTTGTATCTGATTTTACCGGTCCACCTACCAACACCACCCATTTCACACCGCATTACTTGGGGCAATTATACTTGTCTCAGTTTTGAAGGAGATCGATGAAATTTGAAGATGAGATGGCGAATGAGGTGATGAGTTGGGTCAAGACGTGTGAAATTAGATGGTTGAAACCGATGAATTCTAAAGGGTACAAGAAAGAAAAGAAGAAGAAATTGAAGCAAACCATTGAATTGTTGGTGAAATTGATCCTGGAAAAACTAGAACATCATTCCCCAAAATCGATGAAAATGGTAAACACCAGTGAAATTGATAAGATCGAGACAAAATCAAGATAAGTATGAATGTCTTTTGAGTAGTGCTGACAAAACATGTATTATCATGTTTAACATATTAGAGAACGCAGAACTCACGTAGCAAACATGCAAAAAAACTTTTTTAAATACTTATATATTTTGCGTAGAACTTTTTTATATATTCTTATGAACCAAAAATATGAATTTATAGAGTCTAGCCTTCTGATTTTATTTTTTTTAAATAAAAAATATGTTTTTAAACATGTGTTAATCATGTAATAAATAGGTCGGAAATTGTCAGGCTTACCTTTGAGTCAAGAAACATTTTTTTTTAATTTTTATTTGCTAATAACGAACTTTCTCTATCATCCAAAACTTAGTTGATTCTGGTGCGCTTCACCTTCGATTCGTTAATCGTTTCTCCAACAACATTGTTTAGTGTTGATTTTGTACACCTTTAGTTTTATACATCACTAGAATTGTCCCAGCGTGCGTTGCGCGGGATAGTTGCATCACGGACTTGAATATTAAAACCGAAATACAAAAAAAGTCGTAACGGATATCGCTCTGACTTAGAACTCGAAGACACTAAGTACATGTGACATGATATCCTTTGATCGACACTTAGCAAACCTAACCAATTAAAATGATTTACCATAAAAGGTCGTAAATTAATAATATGATTAATTGTTTTGAAATAATTGGCATTACAAATAACAAATCATTAATGCTAACTTAGTGGATATAAAATAAGAAATCATTAATGCAAACTAATATTTATAAATAATAATTTATGCTTGTTTCCTCCGCTTTCTTTTATGATGCAAATTAATTAAATAGGTATTTAAACAATTTTAATTACTAAAATCACTTTTATATAAACATAAAAATATGTCATAAGAGATGACAAATAAAAAAGGATCAAATATGAATACCAAGAAACTTTTGTGGTCAAAACATAAAAGTTATAAATTCCTTGTAGCTAGAAGTTTCATATTATATTATTTTAGATTAGATTAAACTTGTAATAAATAATAAAGAAATAAACATCACAAATGAGTAAAGCATTGGGTGCCAAGTGTTCCCTTTGGAGACATGACCCGTCTTTACTCTTTACAACCACCACTCCTACCTTTTGAAATGCAAGACAATAGGTGGCATTTTAGCCTGTCGTTTTCCTCCACGTGTCCCTTGTTATTCTAATAATACGTCATTATCTCTATTACCCAATGTAAAGGAAAAAAAAAGGCTCACGTAAATTAATATAATCCATGCATTCATCCATTCATGTAATAATAGTCATTAGTTAATGTTTGTTTGCCTTCCAATCACAACTATACTTTAGATATTCCTTTAATATGATTTATTGATTGATATTTTTTTCATATTTAACAATTGAAAATAAACTTCACATCTTCATTTTAGTCGTAAAAACGATACCACTAGTGTAGTCATGGTAGATTAAAGTTTGATTTGCGCTTAATTTACACATTGTTGTGTTTCTATGTTTGTTTTATTAATCATTTATAATAATCATCATGAACACAATTAAGTAAAATCAAGTGTAAATACTTGATGATTATATCGTCTAGAATTGTTTTTAGAATAAAATGAAATTTAAGAGTGCTGTAAATATTGTTATTGTCTAATGAGTTATCATTCATATTATTAAAAGCCAATTTTATCTTTTCTTCTACACATTCAATTTTATTTTTTTATTAGTCGTCTTGTTTGATATTTAATAGAATAGTTATTTATATGAGGTTAAGGCTTATGTCACATAATCGTTTATGTAGTAATAAATAAAGAATAGTTTATATTCTAATATTTAAAAACTTGTGTGTGTCTGTTATTATATGTTATTATAGGTGTTAGGTGATATCATACCATAGTTTCTCTATTAAAAGTGAAATCCTTAAAAATATATGAGTGTGTTTGGTATATTATATGGAATGGTTTTGAGTGATTATGAGTGAAGAAGAGATAAAATATTATTATTGATTGGTATGTTTGAATAATCACTGTTCAATCCCTATAGAATTTTTAATATTTTTAAAAATTATTATGAGTGGATGAGAAAGAAAAAAGTAATGATAAGTGCATAAAAGGTATTATTTAATTAAAAATAAGATAGAAAATATAGTGATTTTTAATATAATCATATGAATAAAGATAAGTAATCCACTATGAATGATCTTAAACGAATATATTTTTGTTCACTTAAAACACAAATCTACGAATCGTACAATATTATACATGTAGATATTTTGTTTATTTACAAAATAAACTATTTAATTTTCACTCTTAAGGAAATCGTAACTCCAATAAATACACGACAATTATTCATGACTGGGAACTTTTTGAAATAAATAGATTAAGAACCATTTGTAAATAAATAAAGATACACGAAAAGAAACAATGAAATATTAACAAAAGATAGGTCTAAATCTTATATTTACTGGTTTCAATCATAATTTCTTATAAACATGTTCAACATAAGTTACGATTTATTTGTTCCATTGGTTAGCATGGTATTTGTATTCCCGTAAGTCCAGAAGTATATCAACCAAATGTTGTTGTAGTAAAAAAAATGTCATGTTAGAGAGAATATTATATGCGTACTTTGTTTTCTTTGATTATAAAGCTAGTAATAAAATCCGTTCAAGATTTAGGAATAAAATAAATAAACTTGAAAATATAAAACACCACCTAAAATAGTAAAATATAAATCTAATTACTTTTTTTATTTGAGTGATTCGGAGTCCAAAGGGATACTTTGCTTCCAAGGACAAAAGATTATGCTCCTTTTACTATCTTCACGTTTCAAACTTTATTAATTTATGATTTTAGCTTAGTAACTTGTTATAATTTTCAAAATGACACCAAATCTCTCAAAATTTATCACATGAAACTTTTAATTAAAATAATGTATAAACATTATTTTTAATATTGAGTTTTATACGTATTATCAATAAAAATAACTTAAACGTTCTTTCGTGGATATTAAATTGTTTGATGAAAAACTTGCAAAAATGATTTCAATAGATTCTCGATTGCATATAACTTTTTTGCTAATTCTTTAGTTAGAACAATATTTATATGTGAATAGGTGTGTAAACTAACTGAAGGGATCCAAGCGGTGTTTTTCATGTTTATTAATTTAACTTTAATCTAAGAAATGATTGAACACAAGCACTTAGACGAATGATTAATTGTTCGTTAAGAAAATAAACTTCGTTGATTCGTTTATGTTTGTTCACTAATATTGTGAACAAATAATTCACGAACTTAAACAAACATAAACAAATACAAATAAATATAAAAAACATAAACGAACACAGACGAATACTTATTTTATTGTGGGGCAAGACTCTGTTATTTTTTATTGGCTAGAAATTAATTTCCAAACAGAAATTAATTGTTTTTGAAATTAAGTTTTTGCAAATAAGCTAAACAGAGTGTTTCAAAATTAGAAAATCAAACTGATTTATACAATATTAATAAAGCTAAATTTAAATAAATATTTAGACAAACGTAAACGAGTAAATATAAATAAATAGATATAAACAACATTTACAAACGTAATCAAACAAATGTGACATGTCTAATGTTCATTTTCTTAATTAAATAAAAAATTACGTTTTTGTTCATATGTTTATTATATAACAAATATGAGTTAAATCCGTTTTACGTCCCTGTGGTTTCATAGAAATTGTCTTTTGAATCCAAAAGTTTAAAGTGTTGTCATTTGCATCCAAAGGTTTTATTAAAATTGTCATTTGAATCCATTTGCCAACACCTAACTAACACAGTTAACTTTTTCTGTTAAGTTTCTAACATGAGAGTCATTTTTATTAAAAAAATGAAACAAAATAAAAAACCAACTCACGTGAGGGTTTTATATGTTTAACCTCTTTTGATAATTGTAGTTATGATTTGACTCTATAATTATATTTTATTATTTTGTCTTGTTAATTATTTTGGTTTAGTAATTGTGTTAATTTTGCCCGTTTTATTAACTAAACATAGATTTTTTTAGTTTAAAACTTAATTATGATTACGATGATTGATGTTTTATGATTATTATTTATGGGCAGTTAATGTTATTCTATAAATTATTTTTATACTTTTATGATAATTTGTCTTTTATGGTTATAATTCAAATAATTTATATTATATGACTTGTTTGTTTATTTATATATATTTTTGTTTTGTATGTTTTATAAAGTTAGAAATGAATCATTTTTAGTTAGTTATACTTATATTTTATTTTATACATTATGATATCTAGAGATGTTTTTCTTAATTAAATGAAAGAAATACCGACAATCATTCCTTGTAAATTAAAATCATAATGGTGATTATCAAAGAAGACTGAATGCTTATTATTTATCATGCAGAGCTGATTTTTTATTTCGTAATTATTTTGATTAAAATACCTCTAATTTAGAAAACTTAACGGCGTTAATTTAGAGTAGTTAAGTGGATTCAAATGGTAATTTTTGTAAAACTTTTGGATGCAAATGGCAAAATTTAAATTTTTAAATTCAAATGGCAATTTATGTGAAACCTCAGGAACGTAAAATGCATTTAACTCTAACAAATATAAACAAACTTTTGGTCAAACAGTTCACTCTTCACATCTTTTAGAACGGTAATTCACGCTTATCTAATGTATTAAGACAAATAATTTATAACAACATGTCACAACATAACTCAAACCCTTAACCTTAATGGAAGTTTCACTACTCTAGTTTTAAACGAAATTATCATTGGACCCAAACACCCACCCATTAAGTTCTTAGGGTGGTGGGGGCGTTGTCGCCGTGAGGACGCGGCGGGAGCCGACGCCACGTGG
Organism: Flaveria floridana; assembly: GCA_018326465.1. Taxonomy (NCBI): domain Eukaryota; kingdom Viridiplantae; phylum Streptophyta; class Magnoliopsida; order Asterales; family Asteraceae; genus Flaveria; species Flaveria floridana. The sequence goes on along the minus strand of BJCO01464688.1, from coordinate 11,282 downwards.
CAACACCACCGCTAGTCCCCCACGTCGCAAAATTCACACGCCACGTGCCGAGGACACGCCGAGCCACGCCACCAACATTGCCACTTTTTTCGATTGTTACCCGCCCCACCCCACCAACGATCACCACTTTCTCCTCCCTCCTCCATCGTCGCCGTCTCCTCCCTGACGGTTATATGGTGGTCGTTAAGGATGTAACCAGATGAGATGGTGGATTCAGTTTTCAAGAGATGGTTTTGTAGTTGATGGTGGTGGTCGACGATGGTGATGGTCTTGGTTGGAAGGTGGTGATGGTGGCTGGCTGGTGGTGATGATGGTGTTTAATTTATTTGTTTTAAAAATGATTATGATGTTGTGTGATGTGATGTGAGTGCTCCTTTTAATTTGATGTGGTGTGATGTGATGTGATGTGATACGGTATAGTATGGCATGTCATTATAAAATTGATAGCTATATGATGCGATGTGATATAATACGGTACAGTATGACATGACATTATAAAATTAATGGCTATATGGTGCATTGTGAAGAATGGGATGACAACTCCCACCACCCTTACATGTTTAAATGCATAAAGATGAAGCCATAAATATCTTTACATGATCTTTTAATTGTACAAACCAAAATTCACTAATTATTGGAGTCATTTCTATAAACTATTTGATTAGACACATTTTATTATTTTAACAATCAATCTTTGATCCACAAGGGACCCATTTAAAGAAAACAACACTACAACATTTTGTATTTAAAGGACACGAGTCAAAAACAAACCAACACAACGCTTGAAGTGCAGTGAAAGCCACCAAAAGCTTCATCATCATTCATCAATGGCGTAAACCCCAATCCAACATTCTCCCAATCAATAAAAACTCAATTAAACCCATAATCATTATTATCTGATCATCATAATCATACACACACACACGGTGAGTGTGAGTAGTGTGTGTGTTATATTATATGAAGAGTGAGCTAGAAAACTCCGGTGAGACAATCTGGGAAAGCACGGGGAGTTTCTCGACGGAGTTCTTGATTGTTTCCATGAAATCACGGTGGCGTTGGGCTCGGCGAGGATGAACGAATCTGCGTATCGGGTCGATACGACATCGCGTGTTGCGCAATGGCGAATCGATAATTTGGTGTCGTTTACTTACCGGAAGTCTGATCCTTTCAAGATCGGGAAATGGAACTGGTAATATTGTTTAAGAGTTGTTTTTATGTTTGTTGAAATACTCTTAAGATAGAGGAAAAACTTGCCACCACCTATCACTTCCAGATACTGCTTTTCAATGAGATATACTGGACATGTTTGTTTTGTTTTGTTTTTTTCTTGAAACACAATACAAATTTTCAAGATTGGCAAATGGTGGATTCTGTTTTCTGAATCTTGATTTTGTTGAAATTTACGGTGGTTGAATTGTTAATCCGTCGGTCATCATAATTTGTCAGTTTTTTATATATAAACGCTATGCTGAACTTATTTTTTAAAAACATTATGATTTAGTTATTTAGGGTATGTTTGGGATTGCCTTTAAAAAACAATTTATTGACTTATTGACTTTTTCAATAAGTTAATAAATTAGTATGAAATAACTTATTAACTTATTCCCTCACAATAATTATATTACCAAACACTATAAATTAATTTTTTAACTTTTTAAAAATTAAAAGTTAAAAGTTAATAAAAATAAACACTCTCAAACAGCCACTTAGTTGTTTTTAGTAAAGAGAAAAACATATGATAACCCTCCGTTAAGTTTTTTTAATTATTACGTTACTTTCCGTGATCTATCAAATGGAATGATGTAAAGATTTTAAATCCTGTCGGTGCTCTGTTTTTAGCTAATATAAAGTTTTCTATCATTTTTCATCTGAATTTTTTTTATAATAAGTGGAATTGAGTCAGTTTTGGACCTATTGGTGTATTTTATATTAAAATTTTGAATAATTCTGAAAAGGAAGTTTAAAATGGTTTATTAGTATAAGCCTATAACGAATTCAATATTGACAAAGTTACACATAGTCAATCGGGTCGGGCTTGTTTTGGGTTGACGAACCGAATCTATGAACCTAAATATGACCCGGTGTAGCCTAAGATTTCAATCACTTGGGTCCACCCAAATATCACATATATATTTATTTGTGTTACCATAAGCTATAACACGGACAAATTAAAAATCATAAAATATAATCTCAACTCGAGTAACCTATATATCTAAACAAGTCAAAAGGTTAACCGGTTGTAAATAAGTTGAAACCAATCTATAAACAGCTTAAATGTGTTGTAAATGGATTGTAATAGATGAGCTAACGGGTCGTAAACGGGTGTTAGTTTGAACATATAAAATATATTATCTAATTTTTTATTTTATTTTTAAAGGGGTTTGACATGAGACCTGTTTAATTAAACATTTCAAACATGTAAATCCAAACACGATCCATTTATTAAACATGCTAAACGTGACAACCTCATATGTGATTTGTTTTCTGACGTAACATAGGTATTTAGTTGTGGAGAAGGGTCGAACTTTGTTCATTAAATTATTCCCGGAGGTATCAAATTTAACCAAAGATAGCCCTCCGATCGCTTCATTCATCATTCGCCTCATTTCTTCATCCGGAGGTCGTAAGGTTTTGGTTCATCCAGGTAAGTCAAAGATAGTCAACCTTTTGACCTTTTTAAGTCAATCAACTTCATTTTATGATACAATTAAATATCTAGAAAACAATTTGTTTCAAATTCTATATTTTTTTTGACGTAAACTTACGTTTAATATGGATGCAGAAGTTAGGGATAAACAGTTGAAAACCATCAATGATTTTGTTTGGGCACTTGAGGTTCCATTGACAGGGAAATTTATCATTGACATCGAGTTTCTTGACTTAAAGACCGTATTACCAAATGTAAGTTGTCTTAATATTTGAAAGAGTAATGATACGGCCTAAAAGTCATCATAATGGACACTTGATTGAAAATAGACTTGATAATAACTTATGAAATGGTCGATTTGTGATACGCTTGATATATTAGGGTTAAAATGGTTTTACATGAGCTAAAAGTCAATTGAAGTGTATTTTAAAACATTAAACCAATACATGATTTCACTCAAAATAAAATTATTATCAAATAATGTTTTTTATTCATATCTCCCAAAATAATTATATGAGACATTGACAAAATTACTTGTTACCGAACTATGTTCGTTTTTTCACCTCTAAACAAAAATATTAAGCCTAATATGTCTATTAAGAAGATTTGTTAAAAAAAATTATGATGATGCATTGCTCTAATATGGAATTTGCATCTTCTTACTGTTATAATGTTTGTATTAGGGTGGTGAATCTTGCTCCATTTGGGCGGAAGGGTCGATACAAAAGGAAGCGAGTGCAACCGCACTATCCTCCCTTGGTCGAATGCTATCAGAAGACATTCACACAGATATCATCATCAATGCTTCTGATGGAATCATTAGGGCCCATCGTGCAGTCCTTGCTGCACGATCACCCGTATTTCACAGCATGTTTTCTCATGACCTGAAGGAAAAAGAATTATCCACCATTAACATTCCCGACATGTCCATTGAAACTTGTGAAGCTTTTCTCAACTCATTATACGGTAACATAGGAAACAATGATTTTCTTAACCATCGGCTTGATCTTCTTAAAGCAGCCGATAAGTATGAAGTTGTGGATTTGAAAGACGCGTGCCATGAAAGTCTTGTTGAAGATATTGATGCAAAGAACGTGCTCGTAAGGCTCCAAATCGCGTTTATGTATCGTCTACCGAAACTGAAGAATTGCTGCATGCAGTATCTTGTGAAGTTTGGTAAGATATATGAGATAAAAGAGGAGTTCGATGCATTCATACAAGCTGCAGATAGGGAATTGATTGGTGAAGTATTTAATGAAGTTCTTTCTGTTTGGAAAGGGTTCTAAGTCATTCTTCATTATGTTAATATTTATCCGAAATGTTCATTTTTCATGTAAACCTGTATACCTTATGTATTTTTTTAATTATAAATGTGACAGTGAAACCATGAGGAAACCAAACCATTTACCAGGTTTGATTTGATTTTGATTATACAGCAATTTTGGTTAACAGTTTTGCTTACGGTTTGACGTAAAAACCATTGAAATCGCACCACAAACGCCCTAACACTGACATCGGTACCCCTTCATTTTTTAACAGTCACGTCACGGGTCACCTCCTTCTAGGCCACATCTGCCGCATCAGGCCACCACGATGTTCATCTCTATCTGCTTCTTCGTTATAAAACCGCCAGAGGGCTTTTGACTTTGGATCGAATAGTGATTTAGGTTTCAATCTTGAAAACCACTGTAAATGTAGCTCCCGGGCTTATTTCATCTTTCACTTCAAATTTCTGATGTTGCCTTGTTCAAGATTGCATTCCAACAACGATACGATGACCCTTCATCTAAATACAGACTTGTTTGTCTTCCCATACAACTTCGGTTGCAGATCCCTGATCGAGTGATTCTCGTGTTCATGAAGAAACACAAAGATAAATTTGGAAACTGAATTCGGGTTACAATCTTTATAAACCTGAACACTAGTTCTTTTCAGTGCTCGTCTCAGGGTCAAACACTAAGTAGAACCAGCGTCAAGAGACGGGTAAATTTCCTACGGATAGAGGTCTTTAAAGATCCTAGAAGATGGTAGCTTAATGACCATCATATATTCAGTACCAATCATAAACAGCTTCATAACACAGGTATGGTAAGTAATACATGCAGACCAAAAGCTCAGTAGCAGGCCTAACCGTTTACATGAACAGGCCCGTCTTAATCAGACCTATTACGACCAGTTACGAGAAGGTGTGTGAAGTGCAGGTCAAAAGTAATAGATGTGTGAAGTTAGATGGCAAGTTGCAATGATGCAAGAAATTAGATGTCTATAAAACATGAATCGTCAATCTGGTCATTGACCAGCAAAATAAATGCTGTCAAGTACACATTTGAAGTGGGAAAATAAAAAGAATTAATGTTACAAAGTACAATTTTCAAATTAAAACTAGTGATTTCATAACTCGTTTGAAAACTTGAAATTACGGATACGAGATTTACCCGCCAAAAAGATATCCAGCTGCTTGTTCTTCATTACCATCAAAAAACTCCAAAGCTTGTATAACTGCATCTCTACTGAACCCGAGTTCAATAAGCTTTCCGATTTTGGCTTCAAATTCGGCTCCCTGAAGTCGCAAACATACATTAAAGATATAAATTATGTTCCACTAGAGTATTACATGAGGATTTGTGTTTGTTTTCTTTATTTTTAATAATTTAGAAAAGCGATCATAAAGACCAAAAACTGTGTTAAATAAAGAAATTTACCTGTGTAGTACTGCCACCAGTGGGTTCTGCAGGTTGAGCAAAACAACACAAACGTTAACCATTGTTGTACTTCCATTTTGAGTTGACATGAAAATTTCCCATACAATTGTTTTAACCTAAGGTTGTTTACTTGATATCAAATTCACAAATGGTATAACTTGAGATGGAAAACTGAGCAGATCGGACGCATTTGGTAATGGGTTTAAACCAATCAGGTATGGTATTTGGGTTTAAACCAAACTTTCTTAATTTAATCTTCGTTATAGAGAATTAAGGTCAAAATATGATTATAAATTGCATGGTAATTCAATGATTATCCCAGCTTTTTGGATAAAATGATTTGAGGGATTTAGGCGTCAAAAACATTTTGGCCGACTTTCAACCAATTAGCCTGTATGACTCATTACCTTCTAAGCGAGTGGTTTTAACCGTAGGGATAAAGCACGTCCGAATCAACTCACTCATAAATAACTAGGTCGTAATTGCCACCCGACCACCTATCAGTATAGTGATGATTTCGTTACGAGTCTTACAAGATTATCCTATTTTCATTAGAGAAAATTACATAAATGGTCCATGTGGTTTGATCAAATTGCATATTTAGTCCCTAAACTTTAAAAATTGCAAAGTTAGTCCAAACTTCTGTGTAGTCATTACACATTTGGTCCCTGACATTAAATTCATTTAATTTTTATATATTTTATATTGTTTGAACTAACTTTTAAATTTAACTTTAGAGACCAAAAGTGCAACGATCACATAAAAGTTTGGACTAATTTTAAAATTTTAAAAAAAATTGGGGACCAAACTTGCAATGATTACACAAAAGTTTGGACTAACTTTGCAATTTTTGAAGTCGGGGACCAAATGTGCAATTTGGTCAAACCACATGGACCATTTATGCAATTTTCTCTTTTCATTATTTAAGTTTTGACACTTGCTGAAACTCAACCATTTTTGCAAAAGCAATGGACAGTGGCTTTGATTTACTCTCATCTAAGGTATTTTTGAAGTAAATAACAATGAATAATTACAAGGCATATGAAAGAATTCTAACCAGAAGATTGACCACCATATGGTGGTGCTGATCCAGATGTACCCTGAAATTTACATTTTAAACAAGTAAATATAAACAGAAACTCACAGTAACTTCAACACTTAGGTGTGACTATAAAATGGTAGATCTGGGTTTTGTCCCAAGCATCAAAGTGACACGTGAAAACAAACAGAGTTGACACTTGAAAGTCACTGATGCATACCCGAACCCACTGTTGGGTCAAATCAGGTCCAATCAGCTATTGATTGGAGGGAAACTGGGTGGAGGGAAGACATTTGAAAAAGGAGGTGGGGGGTGATCCACAATTTTAGGGAATGGGAAAGCAACTGTTCCCTCCATCTAAATTAGTTTAAGTATGATGTTTTCTGCATTTTTGTGTCATTCATGTTTTGTTTATCGAAGTTAGGGTTGTAATACATTGTAATCGGAGACAAGCCCCTCTCGAATCGGGCCGACAATATTGTAATTCCTTGTTTTAGTCAATCAAAATTTCAATTCCTATCAGTCACCCAAATTGTTATTCAAAATTTTCAACCACTTAAATCGATTAACTCAAAGAAATTAAATATTATTTCCTACTATAGTTTCTATAATCATACTTAAAACATTTATTACTTCAAAATTTAGCAAAAAGATAGATACAAGATTCATGTGGGTCAACCCAACCAGTTTCAATTCGTAATGAAAAAATTACCCATGTTGACTTGTTACCCAACAACACAACTGATACAATCCCGGTCCCGCTCAAAAAGAATTCGCAAAGGAAACGAGACACAGCTGCCAACATGGGGCAGCTGGGTATGATGATTCCGGAAGCAATTATCGGGTTTCGGTGGGATCCATTGGGTGAAAAGAATGGCGGGCAATTGGACGAGTGGGGAGCGGTTTCCAAGCACACTTTCAGGAGCAGTTAGTATTACGTTTGTTATGTATAGCAGGCTATGTTTATCTTTCTTCATGTAATTTTCAGTTTCTACTTTCTAGTACTTGTAATCAGAGATACAGCCCATCTTGAATCGGGCCAACCTTTTTGTTAATTCAATCAAAGTTGCCTGCTTAATTCCAGATCTTAACCACAACCCAATGTTTGCAACCTCTCTAATTATAGTCAGAGAAATATCTTACTTGAGGTCCAGAGCTAGAAGCTTCTTTCAACTGTCTCTCCTCATCCAAGAAACGATTCGGGATGTCCTTTTCTGTAAATTAATAGACAAAATTAAATATATCAAAATATAAACGAATAGATGTTGACAACACACAGCATAAATGATTAGAAAATGAATTAAATAATAATAAACCTTGCAAAAATGGTACAGAAACCTCTCCTCCACCAACTCTCAAGACATTTTCTTTCAAATCGATAATGCACTGGTGCTTCCGTAGCATATCCAATCCAAAGAGGAATTCCATATTGGGGGAATCCAAGACTAAGAAAGAACAAGGGTAGAAAATATTCCCGATCTACCATTATTTTAAAGAAAGTTTCAGCAAAACTGATGGAAAACATATACAATAGAGAAAAAAAAACAATTTAAGATGTGACTATTACTTTAATAGGAGCAACATGTATCCGACCAAGAATCTCCGACTGACCAACACCTTGAGCAATGCCTTTGTAGCGTTGGTCTAAGAGCCTAAGCAATCTGAAAAGCACATGATTGTGGTAACAATAAGTGTTTCGTTCTTGTAACTTTGCAAGTCTAGAAAAAGAAATTTGGTGGGACTATAGTAACATTATCATAACCAATTTGGCAATTTTTTCGCAGATCCATGGTGGGGGAAAAATGAATTTAGATTATTATCACTCAACGAAAAATAACATCTCCAAGTGAACACCCAAAGCAATGAATTGACACTATGTCTCATCTTCAATAGTTATGTAAGAGATATGCCAATAGACATAGTGACCCTCTATTACAAGCTTCATGGAGATGGATGTACATCCCATGACTAATCGCTACCTATTACTAAATAGCATAACCTATAAATGCTATTAGAAATGTAGGCTGAACAGCTGAAGCAATACTTTCAGCAAGATAACACTTTAAGTTCAAATTATTATATCGTCTGTCTTGTTAAATAAAGGATGAGGGTGCATAGAATGAGTGGCTTATTCTAAAATGAAAAGATATTCATACCCCAAACGCTCTGCACAGCTTTTTGATATTATAGTTGACTGTGCTCCACTATCAACAAACGCCTGAATAATAAATTCTCATGAAATGGTTGAAGAACACAGAAATTGAATAGCAAAAATGCCCCCCCCCATGAAAGAAAATAAAGCATGGAGGTCACCAGTTTTTTTTTTTTTAATATTGGTACCTTCAAGGGAACACCATTTACTTCCATGTCAACATACAACATGACCTGAAGAGTAAATCAAAGAAATGTTTATTTACAATGAACTAAACTTTGGTTGCATAAAATGCTGGTAATATTTGCTAATATATACCACTCTTGCAAAAGCTTCAGGGTTGTGTTCAAGTGCAGCAGCCCAATTCTCATCAATACCTTTCTGTAAAATAACACGCACCGAAAAAAGCCAAAATAAATTCAAATACAGAAAAAGAGAATTACTACTAAACATCATAATTAAAAAACAAGGAGAAAAAGAAGATCCATGGGACAAGAAAGTACAATGATTTAATTAACGGATATAGGAGCAAAACATATTGTTACAGTAATAATAATAAGTCGTAGAGTGATAACAACAGATGACAGGTCCTTATGTATAATTTTCACTAGTTAGAGAAACCAATAGTCACACCTGCCGGATCGCAGCTTCAATTTTCTTTTGTGCTTCTACATCAAAAGGGTCTGCATATAGTAGTGCCTATGTTTTGGGAAAGCAATATACCATTAACATGTTTATCTGATAAAAAAGTACACAATAAAACTGTAATAAAGAAACATGACCTTTTACAAAGCTAAAAAACATACCATCTCTTCCTCCTGCTGCCGAGTATACTCAGTTCTTTGACGGTGACGAACCCTTAAGACATCTTGTAACTTATGCAAGTCATTCCCTAGAATAATTTGTGCCAATTCAGGATCACTCTGTTGTTCAAAATCAAAGGTCAGGATCTTAAAAGCAAATGCAATTAAGAGCTCTGATTTATAACATTACCTGAAACAATTGTGCCATTAAATTTGAATTATTCCGCACTTGTTGCTGGAAGGCAGCTGGGTTTACAGCAGACCCGTCTGGATTCAAGCTAACTTCATTGCTAGAACGCCTGAATTTCAAAACCTCACGAATTAGCAAAAACATTTGATGAACGTTTATCTTTACGGAAAGAGGGAGAATCTAAAAGAGATTCATATAATGATATAATCATGGAAATCGGAGTATGCAGTGGGATCATGGCAGAGCACAATTCTAATGCACAAGATCCAAAGCACATAGTAACAAATTCGCATATGTGATTTGCACATGTGAGGTCAAATGGTGTTGGGAATCAAGCGGCCCAGCGGAACCAACACACGAACACAAACCGCACAAAACGATTATCACGCAGAGAAAATAGAACAATAAACGACACAAGGATTTAACGTGGTTCGGTCGGTGTGACCTACGTCCACGGGCTGCAACTAGGGTTATATTTATTTGCTCAGTACAAAGATTACAAATACATGACAGGGTATATATAGAGACTAATTAGGGTTAATAAGTTAATGAACAAGAAAACTAAACATGGGCCTAAGCCCAAAGCCTTCACAAACCCAACAAATGGTTGTAAAGCGTCGAAGAGGCAATTAAAATATCTTTCTTTAAAACGACTAAATCGCACACCGTCTAATCCTACTCCTAAATCTACACCTTTTTATTTACCATCATACTCGAACCCTTAACCACATAAAGAGGATCACTTTTCCTACGCACCTTGGTACCACCAGGACACAACCCCTTTGGTAGCATTCAGAATATCTCACAAAGTAAACCTTTCAATTAATTCAACACTAAAGTCTAATCAAAATCACACCTTGAAGTAACAGCATTGGGAACCATCATCACCAAATCCCCATCAGTAACGCCCAGACCACTCAATGTCTCAGTATTCCTCATCTCCTTACCATGGTAAAGCAGCTGCTGTTGCTGAAGTGGCACTTGAGACTGTTTATTGTAAACACATCACATCAAATTAAAGCACAAAACAACTACAAAGAATACAAACTACATGTCAAAACTGTGATAAAATTCACCCAAATTACCCGTTGAAACGAAGGTTACACATCAATACATCAAAAATCAAACCCTACCCACTAAACCAAATGTCATCAAAATACAAAATCTCACCTCAATTTCAAGTAGAGCTTTCAGATTTTCAACCTGTTGATACAAGTAACGCTATTGTTAATCTTATGAGGCACATAATCAAACAACAAAAAGGAAACTTTTTCTAGGGTTTTGAGACGGAGAATTTGAAGGAAGAAAAGGGAGTGTGTTCTTACGGATTCATCGCGATCCACTTCTAAATTGATCATTCGTCCGTCAGCTGCCATTACAGTGATCTTCATATTCTTCAACGATTCGATTCGAAGTTCTGAAGGAAGATTCTGATGATTTTCTGCGGGTTTTCTTCTTCGAAGGTTCTTGGGTTTGACCCCCAACAAAGCAGCCTCAAGATTCTGCACCGTGTGTTGATCGCAACGGGGTTTATACGGAATTGGGGTTAATCTTTACAACCAACGTATAATGTTGATTAACAGGGGATGATATATTAGCAGTGGCGGAGTTTGAACATCCCCGTAGGGGGGCGGGGCGAAATTAATTTTTTTTACGGGGGCGAACTCGATATTTGTATAAAAATTTACACTACCGTACCCAAAATTTACACTAACGGACTACAATTTAACACTACCGACGAAAAAAGGA
>BJCO01464687.1:0-23667 GCA_018326465.1 Flaveria floridana | reverse complement strand
TGATTATTTGATTATTTGATTATATGTTAAATCGCGAGCGTTATAGCTTTTGTACCGAGCCAGGGGTCTCTTTGGAAGCGGTCTCTCTACCTATCTGGATAGAGGAAACACTTGCCACCACCTACCCCTCCCAGACCCTGCTCTTGAGTGGGATATACTGGGTTTGTTTGTTTGTTTGTTTGTTTGTTTGTAATCATAAACATAAGAACTACTGCCTTTTGTCAAATGGTTGACTTTATTCTTCCCATTTTCTTTTTCTTTTCCTCCTTTTAAGTCTTATATCTTATGTTTATTGAGTAACAATGAATCGAATATTTGATGTCAGCCTAACATGTGTCAAATGGTTGACTTTTATTCGTTGCAGGATGAACATGATGGCGTTTTCATTGTCTCAGAACTCATCTCTTCATACTAGATCTTCATTGCTGCCTCAGAACACCCAGTATCTCAACAGGGCCCCACAGTTGCTTCCTGCAAATGCTGTCACTGCACGTGGTATGCGATCAAAGGAAGCTACAGTGTTTCCGAAACTATGCCATGCCATTTCAGAGAAACAATCTTCAAACTCGCCCGTTGCCAAGGCCAAAAATAACAATCCCATAATTGTCATCGACAATTATGACAGCTTCACTTATAACCTTTGTCAGGTTTCCCCCTTTTCTATACATCACATATCACTTCTTTCTAAACTGTTTCATGTAGCGGCTTTCATGCAAACGGCTATTTGTTGATTCTTATAAACTTATACTAATGTCTCTCTATCATATGTAGTATATGGGAGAGCTGGGATGCAAATTTGAAGTTTACCGGAATGATGAGCTTACCGTTGATGAATTGAGAAAGTAATATTACTCTCACAGTCATAGCTTCATCATCTATGTTCTTTAAGTGGATAACAGCCAACTGATTTTGGGTATTTAATATTCTTTTTTATAGGAAAAATCCGCGAGGCATTCTTATATCACCTGGACCAGGTAAGATCATGATTGTTTCTATTTTGCTTATACTATTTGCCTTCATAACATCAATCTTCTACGTATTGTACATTTCGCTTTTTATAGGCGCTCCACAAGATTCAGGAATATCCTTACAGACTGTACTGGAACTTGGACCTGATGTACCTTTGTTTGGTGTATGCATGGGATTACAGTGTATCGGTGAAGCTTTTGGAGGTGAGTTTCTTCAAGTTATAGGCATCTTGTGTGATCTCTATTATTCTTGCATCACATATATGCATCAAACAGCTGCTATATCAAATTTCCATGGAATTTTAATATTTTATAATCTTATCTTCATTAGCTTCTTTCTTGTTCTTTAATTTTTTCTTGCTTTTTGCATAAAAAATGATTCAATCTTCTTGATGACTTTACTTTTGCTTGATTCTTGTGTGCTCTTTACGATTCCAGTGTCTTTTTTTTTGTTTTTTTATTCTGTAGGGAAAATTGTGAGGTCTCCTTATGGTGTTATGCATGGAAAAAGTTCACTGGTCTATCACAATGAGGGTGGGGAAGATGGTTTGTTTGCAGGCATATCAAAGTATGTTCAGTCAGTTCTAACATTTACACGGAGTGATTTTTAGATTATATTAAACCTGTAGTTTCCGCAGTATGGCATCTTGTTATTCTAGTCCTAAATGGAACACTTGTTTTGTTAGTGGTGTCAAAATGACTGGGTTGGGCAGGTTGACCTAAATTTTTTTCCCAATTTTAAGTTTTTTTTATTTTATTTTTTTATTTTTTTATTATAAACAATTAGGTTTTTTTTTAAATATTATAAACAATTAGTTTGTCAAATATGATAGTTATATTATTTCAGTAGTAATACGATTTATTGTATAAAGAAGTAGAGAGAATTTTTTGAGCATCAACCCATGCACGAGTAAAAGGGTCGGAATTATGGTTATTATGCTTGCTTAGGTGCACGCTCTTATTTTTTTCTTTGCATTTTTATCCAGCCCGTTTATTGTTGGGCGATATCATAGCCTTGTGATCGAGAAAGAAAGCTTTCCGAGTAATGAACTTGAAATTACAGCATGGACAGAGGATGGACTCGTAATGGCTGCTCGCCATAAAGTGTATCGACATTTGCAGGTACTATCCCTTCAACTGCTGTACCAAATGTGTTATGCACAAACTTTCCTTGAAATAACTTGTTTTATTTTCTATCATATATTAATATAACTGAATTCTTAAAATCACGTCTTCCTGTTTGCAGGGCGTGCAGTTCCATCCAGAGAGCATTATAACGACCGAAGGCAAAACCATTGTTGCTAATTTCATCAAACTAATCGAAAGCAAGGAAGCTGTTTCTCTTTAGTTTGATCACCAACTGCTACAATAGGGCCTCTGGTTTTGACATTTTGAGCTCCAAATCAGTATATTTATCATTTTATCTTCAGTCTTCCTATTTTATTGACCTTATTGTTTTGAAATTTTGGTGATTATAGATCAACTTTGTTTAGGATGTAATCTTTCAATGTCGAAATGCAAATGAAATCAGGGGTCTATTGTTCAAAAATGAAATTAGGGGCATCAGTTTCTTGCAGAACACAAATATAACCAGGTTTTGGTTTATCATATTTAACTTGTTAAATAAACGGGCCGTGTTTGGCTTAACATGTTTAACCCGTTTAATTAACAAGTTGGCCAGTTAAACCGTTCAATGAACACATTTCGTTTAACATATTTACTACCTAATCAAACGGTTTATTAAAAAGACTAATAAAGAAAATCTGATTAAACATGTCATGTTCTTTACATGCTTATAAAGTTTGATTCATCAAGATAAATCGATCATTAGCGTTTTAAGGACATGTGTAGGTTGATGTCTCTCACATGAATAAACATGTAACCAATGTTTTTCATATGGTTTTAAGGGTATTTGTGTTAGGTTGATATGTCTGACATGAATAAACATATAGGTTGTATTCGTGTCGTGAACAATTCAACACGCTAAATCGCTAACTTGAAACTCAACAAGATTAAAACCCCAAATGAAAACACCACACTTTTAAATACACAACTCCAAATGAATCCAGACATAAACCTCTAAATACATAGAAAAGATTGATAACATCTCAACATTGTTTCACATTCTTCTTATCAAACCAATATTCTGAACCTGCACCAATGCAATCTTCTCCGGTGATGATAATCGCGGTGGTCACCACTCCCTCAAAACCCGATATCTCTTTTCCAACAGCGGACACATCCTTGATCGGGTATTGAAATGCAAATCCACAATGTCATTCGTATTATCAGTAACATAAGGCTTTCCATCGTCAGTATTCATCACTTAATCTCATCTTTGCATCGTACCATTCATCTTTAAACAAATCTTGCAGTCTGATCAAAATATTTGATGATCAGTCGAGTGTTGGAGTTAAAAGGATTTGTGTATTTGTTTCGAGAATGCAATTTTCTGACTTACTCTTCACAATTTTAACCCATTTTTTACTAGTACATTGGTATGTGTCCTATGAGCGAGGTAATTTTTTTACCTCGTCGGATCATCAAAATTAACAATATTTGACCAATTTAATTAGATGACGTTTGCGATTTATGTGTTTATGTAATTGTCAGTAGTTGATTTATTGTTTAAATTGGCTCTAGAGGGTGAATAAATAACCCAAGTTAAACATTGTTACTTAAACTAAACAACCAAACTTCACCTAAACAAACCATGTTAACAAAATTCCCAAACAAAACATCTCAAAACATACTATTCTTTTCTATTACACATTGTCACAACAATTGTATATAAATGTCATCATTATGTATTAAGAGTTTCAGGACTATCAGATACATATTTAACACATAACGTTTTCACCCTTTGTCATGTCCTTTATATATAGTAACATAGACCGTCAATGGATGTAGTTCATAATGTTTTCTTCTTTTTGATTATTATTAAATCAAGTCATTGTGAAGACATTAAGACAAGAATGTAACATATATAAAACCAAATAATCAATGTGTTTAACGATCAAAACCCATGAGATATAAACTATCTAGTATACCTTGTTAGAAGTGTAACATCTAAACAAGGAGAATCTTTCCACACATTAGAGTGTCTTTTAAGCATCTCCTTAGCTTTTTCCCTTGTGTATGAATGCATACCATTCACTTGAAGCACCATACACAACTTCTCAACGGTCCCAACCCTCACCATCTCCTTAAGCACCCTGTCGGTCCCCGAGAATCTCGACAGTAATGAAACAATCATCAACGCACTCTCGTCAACCTTTCGAGAAACCTTCACTATTCTCTTCGTGATCATGGCTAGTCCAGCAGCATGACTGAGGAGTTGAGCCCTCCCATCAGCTGATGAACACAAGTGAACCAACACTGCCATGATCAGCTCGGTGATGGTTTTTTCAGGTGACCTGAGTTCGAGCTCCACGAGCTCGAACACAGCTCCTAATTCAACCATCACCGAGCAGTTTCTTGGCCACGTGCATGTGGTAAGCATCACATGCAAAAGGTCCTCAACCCCATGTTGAAGATTGTTAATTTCGCGTACGATTGTCTTGAAGAAATCGCGGTTCAACCTCTCTAACACGAGTGGTTTCGCGTCGTTTATGATGTCTTTTAGTAAAACTATCGCGCGTAGTTTCATGTTTGTGTTTGTATTAATATCATTGTAACCATCAAGACTCAAAACCCATGTTAAAGAACTTATTATATCTTCATATTTCAATAGAATTGCGCGTGCTTCGTCTTGTGTAACTCGCACAAGATGAAGAACCTCGATGGCCTCTTCCAGGCCATCAATCGCGCGATTCTGATAACACGAAACAACTACACCAATCAAAGCTCTAACAACACCAACTTCCTTCAAACAAACCCTATTCTTTTCACTCTCCAAAGCAAGATTTCGCAAACTTTCAAGCGATTCAAGCTTCATATCTTGTATCTTAAGTTTCTTGATGAGGTTAAAGGCGATAACTTTCATCTCTAAAGATGGTTTCTCCGGCGGAAGTTGATCGGAGAGGCTGCACCATGAGTGGATGAGACGGCGGAGGGTGTGGTTAGGGGTGAAACCGCTGGCGGCGGGCAGCGGTTGGTTGGTGACGGGACAGGTGGTGGTGTGGTGGTGCCACCGTTGGATGCTGCGGCGGTCGTAGGTGATGCCGGTGGCGACGGTCACCGGATCTTGCATGAGTTGGAGGGAGATTGGGCAGATGAAGTGGTGTGGGATTTCACCATGATCATGATCATGAAGATGATGATGATGATGATCCATTTTGATTACATTTAGATATGAAGAGATGATTGTTGGATGTTTATATGTGTTTGGTGATGGTATAGATAGAGATGGTAAATTGGTAAGAGCTTGCGGCTAATTTGTACGTGTGGGACTCTTCTTCAGGTTGGAATGTTATTGGGCTTAAAGCGATGTTTCATAACCGAATTGTACAACGAACCGATTATCTTACTGATTGACTGGTCGGAATACTGGTCGGATCAGATTTAAAGGGCAAAAGATAACACAAGTCCTTATAATAAAATCTAGAATTTGATCCCACATGATGTCATTGTTTCGTATAACAAAAAGATAGAACGATGACTTGAGAATGTAGGCATAAACAAACACGTCACGCGTTCATATAACCAAGAGATAAAACGATTGGGATATATAAAATGTATGAAAGTGATTAAATTTGGAATGTTTTTTCAAACGTGTCATTGTCAATCAAATGATATATTAAATAATTAAAAATATGAACAAATGACCATATAAAGTGAGCATAAAGTTATTAAATAGATTGTAAATCAACCATGAAAGGTCTATAAACCTTTTCAATAAAACATTTTGCTCTATATTTTAAAAAAAATATTCATTTAATATTCAATCCACCTCTTTTAAATGGACACATAAATATAGATTATAAGCGCTCAAATGCATGGTTAATAGGTTATTATAGATACTTCTACTACTATTAAACTAGATATATACAAATTTAAACTTTATCTTCTTAAAATTAAGAACCTTTAACTATTATCATTAGGATACCTATCCAAATAACATAAATCTTATTACTAATGTATATGCCAAAGGCATTATAGTCCAGCGGCATCTTGGTGGTGGGATAAGACTTATGACCTATTAGGTAATGGGTTCGAATCTTACAAAGGAGGGGTTTTCTCATAATTATGAGTTTCCTCCTGAATTGGTGACTTGATGGTGGAATATGATCGCGTAGTAACACTGGTGACACGATGATACTCCAGTGATCTGTGAGTGATTCCAATTTATCCGTTCAAAAAAAAACTAATGTATATAATTTTTAACATTTATTTACATGTATTCTATACATTCTAAGCTATATTCAAACCAAGGAATTTAAATTATATTATTTTATTGTTAGTGGAAGAGTATGATTGTGTCTTGCGAGTCAAACAAGAGTTCGGTGGTCAAAACTCAAAAGAGTTGAATGATGTGGTTGTCCCATATGCATATGGAGACTTGGAAAATTAATGAGAGTCCGCAACTTTTGTCATACTTCATAGTCCACGACTCCACACATAGATCTAGAAATTTTCATTATCTTTTGAATTATATATTTAGTTTAAATTATTATTTTCGTCAGGTTTGATGAAAATTACGATTTTAATGTACCATGTTATTTGTTACACCGATAGTTTAATGGTTTCAGATTATGTTTTAGTTTCACTCAAGACGCTAACACTGTCAGTGTTGTTAAATTAAATTAACATAAAAAACCTATAATACTTCAAGACGGAGATTGTTACTACTTAATACTAATGTTTTTATAATCAGTTCAGACAGTGAATCAGACATTTTACTGGTTCACTGGTCGGACTGGTTTAACTGGTCGGGTCGGATAAATTTAAAATTATTTTATAAATATATATGTGAAAAATACTAAAAAATAAAAAATATATATGAAAAACCGGTTCAATCGGTCCAACCCTCGATTCATCCGGTTCGACCCCCGGTTCAACTGGTCCAGTTCCCGGTTTGACCACCGGTCCAACCGGTTCGACCGGTCCGACCATCGGTTCAATGCCAAAACGGTTTTAAGCACCGAATCGGACCGGATTAGAGTCTGGTTCCCGGTCTAACCTGTCGGACCGGCCGATCCTATCCGGTTTTCAAAACAATGATGAATACTTTATGTTAACTAAAAGATATACTGGAATTTATCTAAATAAAAACTCTTCACCTACCCCCAACTCTTCCTCTCTCAAACTCTCTCGCACTCACTCTCTCTTCTAAGGGTGAAAACGAGACGACCCGAGTCCAAACTCGTTTAGGCTTGAGCTTGGCTCATTTTGACTTAAAAGAGCTCCAGCTCAGCTTGTTTCGAGCTTATGTCTATAGCTCGAGCTCGGCTCGTCAAAAGACTTTTCAAGCTCGAGCTCAACTCAGGCTTGGCTTATTTATTATTCAATTGTATTTTTAGTATGGTTTAGAAAAAATTGAGGGTAGGGGATTGTTACCAGTTAATACTTTGTGTTAATTAAAAGATGTACTGAAATTTATCTGAGTAAAAACCCTTCTCCCCATTCCCCCCCACCCCCAGCCCCCATCTCTCTCTTTCCCTCTCCCTCTCTCTTTCTTCTAGGGGTGTAAAACAAGTCAAGCCAGCTCGTTTAGACTCGAGCTCGGTATATTTGACTTAAAATAGCTCGAGCTTAGATCGTTTCGAGTTTATGTCTATAGCTCGAGCTCGGCTCGTCAAAAAACTTTTCAAGCTTGGCTTTGCTCATTTATTATTCAATTCTAATTTTTAATATTATTATATTAATGTATTAAAATATCCATTTAATAATGTAATTTGTATAAAAAAAATAAAATCATACAAAAAAGTTAAAAATATTTTAGACAAAACTTGAAGTTTTTTTTAAAGGGAGGGAAATTTTGAAAATGGGACGGAAAATTATTACATAAGTGGTTTAACGTGGTATAAAAGACTGTTACGCAGCATAACTATGGTGTAAATGTTCATTACATTAGAGTTAACGGGTTAGCGTAATAGAAAAGGGTTAACAAAAAAACTTTACCCTATATATATAATGAAAAGTTCAAACGTAAAAAAAAAGAAACTTACAAAACTTTCAAACTAAATCCAAAATAATTAATTAGATAAGATATATGGTTCTAGCAACGTTGGAGCTGGCTCATCAAACCCTTACAACTAAACCCTAAAGCTATAAACTGAACCCTGAGACTAAATATTAAAAACTAAACCATAAAAACAATAACCTTAAAAAGCTAAACTATAAACATTAAACCTTAAAACTAAACCTTATCGATAATGCAATATAGGCATAGGATGTGGAAGAATGGTCCTCGGGTTTACGGGAATATTTTGAAGATCAACGTGCGGTGCCTTGGGATCGATAAGGAGTTTGCCATCGAGGAAGTTGGATCGGATTTCGAAGAATGCCACGTCGCAATTCATTTCAACTGTCCTATGTCTTCTAGCCTGGTGGTTATCTCCCCTCTTCCTCAAAACTAGTATACTAATAGTTAGTATTACGACTTTTGGGGTTTCATCACTCGGTTTTTTGAGAGTCGAACTGATCAGTTTTTTACTATCACTAAAATGTTTCTCTATGCTATGTTTTTCATCCCAATATATGAATTTGGTGGGTTTATGACATCACGAGATTGTGTAATCATATATAGAGATGACACAATAAAAAAACGGGTACCGAACTCGATCTGGTGTACTCGACCCATTTTAGTTCCAGGTAGTACCCGGTCAAGACCACTTGATACTAGCCGGTTCCTCCCCTTTAGGCTCATTTTGAACCCCGATCTGGACCCGAACCATACGGTTCGGGCTAGTAAGGATGCTATGGTTTTTATACTATTTATTGGGCTTGCATTGAATTATTTTGGTAAAGCCCATATTCATTTTGTGAAGTGGTTTTTTGGTTTCAGTTCCTATCTCGCCTTTTTGTATTTGCCCATAACCGAGGCCCATTATGTCCACATGGTGGATTCCTTGAATGTTAATTTTTTGAAGCTCACAAGTAACAAGTAACAATCTGGATCTTTTTTGGGCTAACTGTTATTAATTATGGGCTCCTATATTTTAATGGCATAAAGGCCCATTGTTTAGAGGGTAGGCGTTTTTGACTTTTTGCTGTTTGGTTTGGGCCTTTGGAGACAAGTGTGGGCTTCACTTTTGGTAAATGTTATTACATATATTAATGCACGATGTAGTTAAAGTCTTAAAGAGTGAAAATATTAGTCGTTAATTGAATGAATTACTTTTGTTTTTAATTGTTTGTTAAAGTTTGTTTATGGTTTGGTAATTACGCCGGGTTAAATGTAATACATTTTATTTGACTGTATAAATACATTTGGACATAAATTTAGTTCGTAAATAAGCTGAGTCAAATATAATTTGTTTCAGTCATACATTTAGACGTAATTTTAGTTCGGAAATGAGTTGGGTCAAGTAATATACGTTTCATTCAACTGTATAAATACGTTTCGACGTAATTTACTTTATAAATAAGTCAGAGTTGAAGGATTGGATCTATGAAAGAGAGTTAGAGCGAAAGTTTCTCGGGATCAATTACTTTCGTTTTTTTATTGTTTGTAAAATTTTGTTTATTGTTTGGAAAAGAATAGTTTTTTTTAACAAAATGATAAGATTTAGATACTATTTGTTAATGCTTGGATTTAATAAAAGTAAGGCTGTGTATGATGCGTCTCGGTTTAGATTTTACTAAAATTGATTGGTGATTGTATAGAAATCAATATAAAAGATTATGCAAAATAAAAGATATCAAACTCTTTCTTGATATCCAGAAAATATTACTCTACTAATTATTTCATATTTACTTCTTTCGGTTCGGTTAATTCAGTTAAGACACACATCATAACGAAAACTAGCCCAGATTTTCGGTAAATTAGTTATCGGTTAAGCAAATCGTCGATTGAATAATTGATTTGATTATTTTGGTTTTGGCTAAATCGGTTAATTTGGTTAAGGATTGATTAATTAGGTTATTTGCTCACCCTTAAACATTGTTCGGAGCAGCATTCAGAATGCACATTGCTGGTAAAAATCAATGGATAATAGTTTGTTTATAATAGTTCTAAATTAATTTTCTTTTGCTTTTGATATCAACTTCCATCACGGGTAAAAACCGAATTTAGAATGTGTTAAAGGACTCTATGTATCGTTCGAAAATCAAAATCGATACTTGGTTTTACGGGTCACGAACGAAGTAAATGTTAACAACCGAGGTGCGAGCGTTTTGATGATTGATAGGCGACGACAAATCAACAATTAAACCGAACGAAGGGCTGATTTAGTGGAAAGGAGCGATTTGGGTTAGTGGTGGTAGTACACAAAGAGCTGGGGTTGTGGTGGGACTTTGGAGAGACGGTATTTGCATAAATGTAGTTTAGTTAAAAAGACTAAATTGCCCTTGAGTTAACTGAAAAAGTTAACGACAGTTAGTGTAAAGGACGAAATCTGTTACAAAATATTAACATAAAGGATGTTTAGTATAATTTTTAAAGATAAAAGATGATACCTGCAACTTTATATAAACTTAAAGGATGTTTTCTGTAATTTTGTCTTTATTTTATTTCATACACCGGTTTACATGGCTGACGGCTGCTTAACCCCCGAATTTGTTGTCATCACTAATGAATCAACTAAACTTTCTTTTCATGATAAAATATTTTTCACACAAATAATTAAACTGAATTAATATTTCATTAACGCAACACACTAAAGCCTAAAGGTAATACTATCATTAGTCCTTTCAAAAGGCTAATTTACATAAAATTCTTTTGAGAAATTAGATATTAAGTTTGTATAAACTAAAAAAACAATATAACATAATAGTTATATAAGGTTTTCCTTTATAACTTAATAAAAAATAGGGTTAATACTATACAAACCATAACTTTTTTCTTACTTTGTAAGGAGTTTTGTTGAGGGTCGGGGAGCCCGGACATCGTTCTTTAGTGAAAATTTATATGTATTTTGACCGAAGATATTATATGTGTTGAGTCCGTCCGTTGATTTAGGTCTTGCAACTTTCGCCCTTATAGATTTTCTCAAGCTCCGCTAGTCAAAATTCTCTTAGCATGATTTTTATATGTTATTATCTTAAAACTTGTTTAAAATGAATATGTTTATGAAACAACAAATGTTATATACTCGCATGAAATCAATGCGTATTTAAGACCATTTAGTTTTTTTTTTTTTTACTTGTGAACTATACATGGACAAAAAAAACCGGCTCAGCTAAAAAAACAGGAATCGGTTTAAGAAAAACCGGTTTGGACCCAACCCAACCCGTCGGTTCCCCACTCGGTTTCAACCTTCCGGGACTCAAACCAGTTTCAAACCGGTCCGGTTTCCAAACCTGCTTATAACTCGGTTCATCATCCAATCCAGTTTCCAAACTAATTTTAAAAAATAGTTGTTACCCAACGGTATTATAGCCGTTTTTTGACTGTTTGGGGTATTTTTGACCATATTCGGGTGTTTCTTTTACCATTATACCCCCTTAGGTAGTATAAATACTATTGGATGTTTTGGATGAACCATGACATCTTAAAATGCTCTCTACTCTAAAAAATCTAATAAACACTCAATACTTTCATGCTTAAAAAAAATTCTCAAATGGCTTAATCAAGTGCTTAATCATCCATTGGTTGTGATGCGTCTTAAAACAGCGTAGTGGTAGTAATCATTCCTACGAATAGAAATCCTGAAATATGGTGCAATTACGATTTATGTCAAATTGCTAGCGGTCCGAACAAAGCTCGATACAATTTTTGCAATAAGTTTTTCAAAAAAGATGCAAACATAACCTTGAAAAATCACATTGCGCATAAATATTGCAAGTTGTTGAAAGGTAAACCGTCTTGAGATCAAGCTTTGATGACAAGCAAATGAAATGTTTGGGCTTATAATTTGATGTGGTTCGGGAGCAAATGTCGCATTTTGTAATTCAAGAAAGCATGCATTCAAACATTTCGACAATAAACATTTAACTCGACTCCTTCAACGAACTTTTCAACCACATTATATCAATGTAAGTCATGCTTGAAATAAATAATTTGAATAATAAAAACAACAAATAAAATAAAAATATATAAATACGTCGTGTGATTATAAGATCATATTTGTGTATTCAATTTACCATCTCTCATAATTTTATTTTTATATTTCATATTTTATATTTTAGTCAATTTGTAATAATTTATAAAAATAAAAAATAAAAACCGAACCGGTTTAGGAACCGACCCAAATCGGTTTGTATAGGGTCGGATTTCCCAAACCTAAAACCAGTTTGGAACACGAACTGGTTTAGCCAAAAACCGGTTTGAATGATACATAAAAAACCTGGTCCGGTTAGGAACCCGAACCAGTTTGGAAAAATAAACCGGTTTGTCCACATATACCATGAACACACATTTTTTTTATACTCGACACTCTACATTTAAAATTACTAACACATTTATTTTATAAGATTTAAACTTACAGTCATATTTAATTAAAGATTATATTTTTATTTGGCAAAATATATATTTCAAGATAGAGGCCATGTAGCTAACTTTTCATTGATACGAAAGTAAGTAGATTAGAAAATTAGGTCTACCCTTGTATATGGAACAACTAGATGAAAGTAAGTAGATTAGAAAATAGACCAACTTATTACAATTTACAAATGTAACTTTTTATCAGTCTACAATTTTAAACCACGTAAATATGAAAGAAAATAACAAGGCAGATGTTATGACAAGTGGCCATAAGCGGTTTGCTAGCTTTAGGATCTAGACCTCACTTTGTGCTTAGATTTTTACCTTCACGAGTAATTTCTTATTTATGTTATTTTGATTTTAAATGTATTATGGAATTTATGGTGTAGGTTGTTGTTAATGAGTTAGGGGTTGTTTTGATGGGGTTAGCGATGAAGACTGGGTCAGAGATTCTAAAAAAACTGACTGGATCAGAGAGTAAAGCAAAGATGGGTCAGAAGGGCTGACTCGGTCAGAATCTATTTTTTGCAAATCAAGCGTGCTGACTGGTTGATCAAGTCAGCAGTCAGAGAATCAGTCAGATGCAATCAAACAAACTCTTAGTTATTAATTTGAAATCTAGGCACTCAATTTTTAGAAAACCCAAGATTTAAGATTAACTGCTAAAAACAAAAATCTCAATATAAGATGAGTTTGATATAAGGCCGCCGAGAGGCCAATTTGTTGAAGGGAAGGCGTAACGAGTAGGTGTCGAAAACGCATGCCATTCTGCGTGAAGGGGGGGCGGCGTAGAAGCATGCCGTTGCCTCACGGGTTGCCCGCCCCTTCCACTGATATCTAAACTCTTCACATACGGTTATTTAATTTTACCCTTTTTTGGTTATGTTGTATTGTTTTATAAAATTAAAATTTAGGCAGTAGCTGAAAAAACTTGTACCAACACACCGACCCCTTCAAAGTTCAAAGACCCACACCTCCGTTGACCGACCTTCTCTTCAATTATTCTAAATTCTAATTTACCATTTCAAACCTCAATTTTGAAGTTTTCCAAATGGTCAAAAATCAAAATTCAATTTTCCACTTCCCCCAAATCTCTGTTCAACAATATTATAATATTAATTATACCATATAACTATGCCTTCATCTATTATTTATTTATTATATATATATCATTTCAAACCAACTTCTACGATTAAAACACCAACTTTTCAAACCTTGAAACCCGCGTTAGCATTTCTGCTTGTATAAATATACATATTCTTCATTATTCCTTCATCTTCAACACAAATTAACAAAAATCCTACTCATATCATCACAAGAATTTGAAAAAAAATCATAGCTTTTTAGTATTATTCGAGTCTTTATAGCAAATTAACAACACCCAACAATGCTTTCTGCAATTAGGAACCGAAGAGCATCAAGAAAAGCTAACAAGATCAAGAAACCGGTGGCTATGGAGGTTGATCATCAGGTGACGATACCAGAGCTATTCCGGTGCCCGATATCGCTTGAATTGATGAAAGATCCGGTGATATTATCGACCGGAATAACCTACGATAGGGAGAGTGTGGAGAAATGGATATATGATGATGGGAAGCACACTTGTCCGGTGACCGGTGTCGGTTTGACCAGTTTTGACCCGGTGCCGAACCATACGATCAGAAGGATGATTCAAGATTGGTGCGTGGAGAACAAACGGTATGGGTTTGATCGCATTCCGACCCCTCGAGCCCCCGCTAGCTCGTCTCAAGTGTCTGAGATGCTAGCGAGGATCGTGTCGATGAGGGGGGAGGGGAATGCAAGAGGTGTCATGGAGTTGGTTGTGAAGATCAAAGATTTAGTGAAGGAAAGTGAGAGGGGTAAGAGGTGCGTTGTGTCACATGGGTCAGGTCGAGTGTTATCTGATACTTTTGAGGCATTTTCTTGTACTGACGGTCAAGAAAACGCCTCGCTGTTGGAAGAAATTTTGTCAGGTTTAACCCTGATTCTTCCGTTTGACCAGGAGACCTGGTGTGGTCTCTGGTCAAACCAGTCTTTGCATGCCATTGTAAATATTATAAAGCTTGGAACTTTATCCGGACGACGGAATGGAGTTCTTATACTTAAAGAACTCCTGTCATCCGATGACTCGAAACTACAAAAATTTGTGCAGATTGAAGGAGGTATCGAAGCGTTAGCAAAACTCATCAATGAACCAATTGATGCTACTACAACAAATGCATCATTGTTAACCATTTATCATTTGGTCAATCCATCAACTTCTTTCAACCAAAAGAAAACCCTAATCACAAGATTTCTTGAAATGGGGTTGGTCGAAAAACTCATAGAAATGCTTGTAGATTGCACGAGAAGTGTATGTGAAAAGGCGTTAGGTGTACTCGAGGGTCTTTGCAGCATCGATGAGGGGCTTGAGAGAGCTTACAACAACGCGTTAACTGTCCCCGTGGTCGTGAAGAAGCTGTTGCGCGTGTCTGATATTGCGACTGAGATTTCGGTTTTGATTCTTTGGAGATTGAGCAAGTATGAGAAGGGTGTTGGAGAAAATGAAGGTAATTTAGCCATTGAAGCACTTCAAGTTGGGGCTTTTCAGAAGCTTGTGTTGTTGTTGCAAGTTGGATCTTCTATAAAAACTAAGGAGAAAGTTGGTGAGTTGTTGAAGGGGTGGAATTTGGTTAGAGGTAGAGTTGAGTGTATTGAATCTATGGATTTCAAGAACCTCAAAAGGTCTTTTTGAACATAAGTGTAGTT
The DNA here is from genome assembly GCA_018326465.1 of Flaveria floridana. Lineage (NCBI taxonomy): Eukaryota > Viridiplantae > Streptophyta > Magnoliopsida > Asterales > Asteraceae > Flaveria > Flaveria floridana. The sequence continues at coordinate 8,424 of BJCO01464687.1, read as the reverse complement.
TTATAGGAAAGATGTTTATTTGTAAATTAAACATATTTACAAAGAGAAATTTGTTGATTCTATGATCATTATAAAACATATGTTGTAAATATTCAGTTTCTAGTAGTGAATTATAAATCATTTGTTATAAATGTCTAGTTTTCTAGCAGTGAATGTAGTTATGAAGATGCTAACAAGATATGTTACCTCATGAAGCATGACATGATGCAAACTACTAAATCATCAAAATGCATTTGCTTTAATGATACTTACAAAACTAATTTGTTTGGCTATAGATATATGGTACTTATGAATTGAGCATGAATTCTAGATTTTCTTTGTTATAAATATGTTCTAACTCTATTTGTTATATCCCACTCAGAAAGGTATATACGTGATTGATTACATACTTACTATAGTAAGTATGTAAGTATGTAATCAATCACGTATAGTAAGTATGTAATCAATCTCGTATATACCTTTCTGAGTGGAATATAACAAATAGAGTTGAACACCTATGACGAAGACTTTTTTTGTTGCTATAGGTCATCCTAAGGCGACGACAAGTCGTCGCCATAGTGCTAGAAGAGCCAAAAATTAAAATGACCCTATGGCGACGACATGTCGTCGCCTTAGGGTGACCTATAGCGACAACATAATGTCGTCGCTATAGATCTAGTCGCGATAAGGTCTTTTTCTTGTAGTGCTATAAAAAATTTAAATTTTTCATAAATAACTCGCGGTTACATTTGCAAGAGAAAACTTAAAGTAACAATACAACAAAATTAATTGAGGTAAAAGTCTCTTACAGATAATGTCTTCTGAGCACATTTTTATAAACATCCTTTAACGATAATGTGTGATACATACTTATAGCGACGACATTAGATTATTATCACGTATATTACACGGTTTGATTAAATGAATTATTAAATAATTAGTAACGAAAACTTATTAATTATAAAATGATAATTTGATACATGATACGATTGAAATTATTTATAAGTAATAGAATAGTTTTTTTTGTTTAAAAGAAAAAATCAAGCATTTTGTTCCGAAACAAACCATTTTAAAAAAGTGTCATTTCTAAAAAAACTAACTATAACTCTAAATTTTAATCATTTTGATTTATAAAAAAGTTATTATTTAAAAACACTGATTTTAAAATATTTCATTATTTTTTTATAAAAGTTTAATATTTTACAAAAAGTTCTTACCTTAACATAGTTGTTTCAATAGAAATTATATTTATTAAAATCCTATTTCTGAATTTATTAAAAACTATATTTAACTTGAAAAAGAATTAAATAATATCATTTATAAAAAAATATAATTATTTAATAAGAGAAATGAACGGAAAAATTAGAATTAAACGTTCTACCATCGTGCCAAGTGTCCACCTAAAGTTATTTTTATTATAAACATAGATTAGCTTATGAGTTCATGAACAAATAATTAAACAAATCGTCATGTCTTGATTTTAATACCATCATATAAATTACAACTCGATCATGCTATTAAATTTACGCAAGATTTGGAAAATATATATTTACAAAGTTTCTCATAAGGCTATAGTTATGCTAAAAATAATGATTAATCTAAAAAGTCTAATAATGATTGTATGTTTGACACGTGTCCTTTTGTGGTTTTAAAGATGATATTATTTTTATTATTGTGTCAAATAAATCAGCTAATTGTGACGAGATATAAGCTTAATAAAGTAAATTTTTTTAATCTTTTTATATAACAACTTACAACTTTTTCTACAAAATAAATTTACGTCTTTAAGCTCATATATTATTATTGTGTCTTTAGTGTCGTTTATTGTGTTTTTGTATTTGTTGTTGTGTTGATTTGAATACTATTGTGTTTTTCTAAAATGAAGAATTTTAAAAATTATAATGACGTAATAACACTGTTGTATATCTCTAATATGCAAAATACAATAATAAATTAACAAATATTTGATATAATAAATTAAAAATAATGACAAAATAACACAACGTCTAATTGTGTTTTTTGATCGTCATTATGTTATTTTGAATAATATGAATTTTTGAAAACTACATTGTTAAAATAATATCATTGTGTACTTTTAATGGTAAAACATAATAATTAATAATAAGTTTATATAATTTATTAAAAATAATAACAAAAATAACATATTGTGTTATCTTAAATACTATGAGTTGAAATACATCGGTGAAATTATGTCATTGTGTTTTTTTGTTATAAAACACAATGATAGATAACAAGTTTATAATCTATAAAAATAATAACAAAAATAACACAAATAATATAAAATGTAAAACACAATGATTTAAAACACATAACAAATGATGTTAAATATATGATATAATGAACTGATATTTGACATATTAACGTATAAGACACAATAAGCTGACGTATTTAAAACAATGACCAAAATGTCATCCTCTTTAAACAATAGAAGGACACGTATCAAGCTCACAATAATTTTTAAGTTTTTTAAATTAAATATAATTTTTACCATAAATTTATCCTTAAAAATATTCATAAATCTCACCTTTGTCAACATTCTTCAGTTAAATCACGAATTTAATTTAAAATATAATCATATTTTATATCTTGCTTTATTCTAACTTTAACTGAAATATGTTCATTATTTTAGAAATCAACATTTCTGTTTTCTATATGAGTGGTACATTGTCGTGTATGTACACCATGTATCGGAGTATAAAGAGGCAAGAACATTTTGTTGGATCTTGTTCTCAAAGTTGTTTAAAACAGTTGTAAATCACTTTAGTTATATCACTAATTGTTAAATCTATTAGACTTATACGATTTAAACGTCGAAACTCTAAATATTTGTACCCAAAATTTGTAAATTTGAGTCTTAGGCTCATATACCTAGGTTAATATCAATCTTGAAAACTTAAGTACTATGATTCTTTCTAACCTTTGTTTTTCAATTATTTCTAATCTATCAAATCATCACAAAACCTTTTGATTAAGGCTTTTTAAAATTTGAAATTATACAATATTCACATCAAATCCTCTGTATATTTGTGAATGTGTTCTTTATATTATAGATAATGGTTTTAAGTTGTTATGAGTTAATGATAGAGAACAGGTTACTATTCATATCTATATTTGATAAAACACTGTTCATCTCTATTAATTTTTTAATATTTATTTAAAGTGGTTGCGAGTATAGAGAAGAGAGAAAAAATAATGATAAATGTATTAAAAAAATCATTATTTAATTAAAAATGAGAAAAAAATAGTGATTTTAATGTAATTATAGAGATGGAGATAAAGAGTGAGATATGAATGCTTAAATTCTTAATGGTGTATGCAACCTAGTATTGTGAAATCCATGATATAGTGATGATTTTTTGTTGTATTTTGATAATTGTTGGTGTAACATCTTGCCAGTGCATTTTTTTTATAGTTTAATAAAATTTTATCGTTAAAAAACAATAGTAACCCACATGAATGACTCACACCCTAATTTATATAAAACTATAGATTGTGATTTAAACATTGTTTTAAAAACCGGACCAGACTGGATCGCCAGTCGGACCGAGAATCGGACCACAATCCTTTCCGATTTGGTGCTTAAAATCGGTTTGCTATTGAACTAGTGGTGTGGATCGATCGGACCGAGATTTGGACCAGTTGAACCAGTTTTTTTATATATTTTTAAATTTTTAAGTTTTTTTACATATATTCATTAAAATAATTATAATTATATCCGGTTCTCATATCCGGTCCGGCCACTCGAACTGGTCATACCAACGGACCTGTACAACGACCGGTTCTCTGTCCGATCCGATTTGAAAAAATGGATTTAAATATGCTTAGTAAGATATGAACAGGTGAAGGATTATTGACATGTAATGTAAGTAATAATTTGCCAACATATTGAACCAAAGAACTTTAAGATGTATAAAAACATATTCTTTTTACATGTATTTAAAAGCTACATAGCTATAAATAGCTATCATCTTTAAAAAATCATCAACTTTTATCCTGTTTCTCCTTATAATAATATAAAAACGTGTACTTATAATGTTAATTGAAACCTTCAACCATCAATGTTTTCCTCGGAAAATATTACAAGTTTGATGGAATGTTGCACACGTTCACACAATTTGTCATGTTCACATTCAATCATGTATAGTAGTACACTTATCTTTTGTCCAACATTCACATTTTTCTAATTGACTGTATTGTGAAACAATAGTCATTTCAAACTCACTAGGGTCATGATTACGGTTTTACCGTGACTTAGTGAAACAATTTTCAATTATCATTAGTTTAAGTTGTTGAGATGAAATTTTCTAATAATTTATTAAGATAGAGAAATGTCTTTGAGTTCATATCCTACTTGTAACAGAACAATATATTTTTGGTTGGGTCGGAAGGTTTTGTCATCTAGTGTGAGTTTTATTCTGAGGATGGTTTAGGTTTGGAACTGATGAGGACAGAATGATGTACGAGCTTCTCTTTAGGGAATGTCAGCCTAGTGTTCTAACTTACCGTACTTGAGTAATCTAATGATCGGATGGGCCACTGACCCGTTCATAATTTAATTAGTTGTTAAAAAAATCTTAGTGAAACAATTCCATAAGAAAATATTATTTGCTTTTTTAACCGAAATTTAGTTGATACATTATTTATTGAAGGATAACTTTATAGAAATGTCACAAATAAGTACATTAAGATGTAAAAACAATCATTTGTAAACGGTTGAATGATATATTTTCTTGAAAAGAGTGGATCATACGCCACTAAATAATATTATAGGGAAAATTCGAACTCGCTTATAGTTCTGATGCATTGATGATATATAATCCAAACAAATTGAGGACTAGTTTTTTTCATAGCTACACATCGTTCATTTTTTTCGTTTTCTCTGTGTTACGCGCCATAACTTTGCGTGTTATTGTCTCGGCTCGTTGAAATTAATAATAGCGAATATTTGAAACCAATTTTGTTAATACAAATACCAGCAACAATGTTTTTTGCTCATAATCGTTTCGATTAGTCAAGGTACTGTAACGGTAACTGCACCTGTTATAGCATATGGTACCATAAAGTACTCGATTTTAAATAGAAATCCGCTTTCAAAAGAATTACAATGAAACGGCAACAAGAAAAACTAACAAAGATAGTTGTGCATTCTAAAACTTTTGTGATAAAACCGAACTTTTATGGCAAAAGTTAAAGACATCAAAAGTATACTATTCTCTAAGAAGAGCTTAAAAGTATAATGAAAATAGGAGATTAGTTTGTAAATATGATAACTATTTTGTAATTTATATCATCATATTAATAACTATTTTCTTTAATATCACTAAACTCTAATGTAAGTCTTCATAAAAATATAGAAAATATGGTGGGTCAGTGTTCAATTAAGCTGATAAAGTAATTCACGTTATCGCGTACTTGTGGGACATGAAATTGAAAATTTTGAATGTTCGAAAAACTTTTGACACTTTCTGGTCTTTATTTAATTTGGTATACACTTGGACTCCCCATCATAATATTTTATTTTCTTAAGACTAGTCTTATTCATTTGTGTTTTAGAAATTTATTTTTATAAAAATTAAACAAATTAAAATAATTTTTATCGATCACGCACAATACTGTCATAGACCGCCTTCACAGTCCGTGACAGTATACAAGCTTAATTCGTGCGCCAACTTACAACTTTTGTTCTCTTATCACACATTTATCAAAAGCAATACATTACTTGTTATATCAAAAGTTACAATCAAACAAAATATACAAACTACATATATAATATCAAACTAGAGATTACATAAATCAAATAGATTACAGTCGTAGCGTACTTAAATTGAAGAACGCAGGAGATTTTGAGCATGAAAATTAGATGATTGAGGGCTGCAAGCAATGTTCTAAGACATAAATTTTCGCTGTACATATTTGTCTTAAGAATATAACAATCAACCAAGATGATGTTTTTGATTCCGTTGAAACTTTCTATATCCCTTATTTGATGAATATGCAAGTATTTTCTCCGGTGTTCAATATTTGATAAAAAACGTCATTAATAGGAGGAGAGTAAAGAATCGACTAATTAATTGTTAAACTGTTTTACAGTTAAAACAGTTAATTTCATAATTAAGAGTTAAAATAAAAATAATTTAATTGGTCAGAATTAAATTATATCGATTCAAGTATATTTAGTCTAATCCAACACTATATGTCAAACCCATCTATTTTAAATATATCCTAGAATTACGAGTTATGAGAAAAAACAAGTTTTCTCTTGCTACCATTAAATTATTTAATTCATGCAAAGTTTCAACATTACTTACTTAATATCGGGAAATAAAATGTTTGTAGCTCATTTAGCATATCACTAAGTGTAATGTATTGATTTAGTATCCAAGTATCTACACATATTTAGGTTTCTCGTATAATTTTAAAATATTTTATGAATACAAGTGGTACGTCATAATATTTTCTCTTTAAGCACTTTGAATATTTCTAGATATCCCGGGTTGTTCTAATGCTTGAGATGTCTTATGATCCGTCTTAAATATACTTACATCATCATTAAATTTTAGTTAGAAGAATCTAAAAATATCTTTTAACTTGACCAGTCATGTTCAACGAAAACACAACCAACAAGTCACGATGCAATGGCGTTTGTGTAATTTTATTAATTTAAGGTGTTTTTCTCAAATTGAAGTTTCATTTTTTACTTTCTAAGCACTCAAGTTAACTATAAATACACATCACATCCTATATTTATTTGTTTGTTTTTTGACCACACACATATATTTCATCATACAAGTTTTAAAATTTTATGTTTTATAAAATTTTGAATATAACGTTACGACATGCTTATTTTTATCTATGTTTCTATATTGATTTTATTCAAAATGAAGTTGTGTGTACCATACAAATTATCAAAACAGAAATGCACATGTAAATGGGAAAGAGATTATAAAATTTTATTTTAATTTTAAAATTATAAGTTTAATTCTTTTAAACATTTTGATAAACATTAATAGGCTAATAAACCTTCAAATACTTCAAATATAGAAAACATTATCACTATTAATAGTTTTATGAAAAATATATTTTGTACCTTTGCAGAAAAAAGATATTGAGGGAAAATCGTTTTCTTTATTAATATAGATATTGAAGGAAAATCGTTTTCTTTATTAAAAAAGTCTCATGGGCATTATAGCCCAACACAAATCGTAAGGAGATATGGGACCCCGTCATTACACTATTGAGAAAATATATCAAGTAAGAAAATAAATGGATTTCATTTATGAAGCTGTTTAATTTGCACATACCACAATCATGTAAGGACAAAATACTCATAACATTATCGACGCAAAGAAAAAAAAATTAAAATTAAAAACATATTTGAGGACAATATTAAATCTCTATCCTTACACTCGAAATACTTGTGGTGACATATACCTAGGATTCACCTTTAAACTAAGAACTACACATTGTACAAAGTTAATTCTTGATGGGCATCTTATTGTATGTATGTGAAAAGTTTAAAAATATGTTTGTATATATGATCAATGTTTTTTAAGATTTCTTAATGGCATCCCAAATGATTAATATATGTACTAACCAGTTTGGTAGATATAAACTTGTCTAAATGTGTATAAAAATTAAAAAGGCCACTAAATAACGTTAGACGAGCAATTTATAAAGTTACATTGTTTACTAGCTAGGTGGTGTAAGTCTTCTCTAAAACAAAACATTTGGTGCGCCAGATACCAAGCCTTTCTCCTCTTATGCCTCGCACAATTGTCTCGCGCCTCAAACTAGTTTTCACTTGGTGCTCCAAACACTTGGAAATCTTCTTTTACACATTCAAGCCCTGATACACAATGAGACATGCACATGCTTTCTGAGATGAATCCTTCAATGTATTCGACTTGAGGCTGTCATAATAGGTGTTTTTGTCGTCATATCATTGGCTTTGAGATCAGTCGAATTCTAGCCTTATTGACAATGTCACACCCCAACCTTGACGGCGGAAACGTCGAGGTGTGAGAGTTAAGATCGTTCACAGCCACATAACGCTATTATTAAATCCAAATATATTATTCATAAGTTTCAAAGGTAACATTACAATCATAAGTTTCAACAATTAACTAATATTTGACATGACATAACAAAGTACAATCAATTGATTTTATTAACTAGGTCCAAGTCCAAGATTATGCCAGCAACATAAGTGCATTCCAAACTTAGGGGTTTTCCTGAAACATGATAAAAATAAAAGGTCAACTATAAATAGTTGGTGAGTTTCCAAGGTTTTCATACATAATATGAAAAGATTACAAGTAGCAATTCATGTCATAGGTTATAAGCTAGTAAGGTTATAGAACACATATCGTTACAATCAAACCTCGACTTGATTACAAGTATATAAGATTGGCTAAGTGTATTTGG
>BJCO01464686.1:0-24414 GCA_018326465.1 Flaveria floridana | reverse complement strand
TAAACAAACATATGCTAAAGGGTCCCAAATGATTATGTTTATGCCTGTATGATTCCATAAGAGTCTTTCCAGATAAGATGTAAATGTTTGATGTTGTTCTGTTCAGGGGGAGAAATCGTTTGAGGAAAATTAAAATGTATTCAACCCACCTCAAACAAAACCACAAAAATATGTTCTGTTTTATTTCCATTTAAGTTGTTTTCTATTTTATCTATCAATTAGGTGTCAATGTCGGACTATGTAAGTAGATGAACTCTGTGTATCATAAATTAAACGGGTCACGTCTGAGGTGACCAAACTGGTGTGAATTTTAAAAGATCATGTCTGAGATGATTAAGTTTTGAAAATTAAAATAGTCACGTCTGAGATGACCAAACTATTTCAATTAAAAGGATCACGTCTGAGGTGATCAACGTATTTCTGTTAAAAGATCATGTCTGAGATGATCATCGAGCATAACGTTTATTTATCAAAAGTTAAATCTGAATGTGTGGAAATGTATGAAGTCAAACTCATAAGTATGAGCCAATCGCATGATTGAACCATAAGTATGGACCAATCGCACGATTGGACCATGAGTATGGACCAATCGCATGATTGGACCATAAGTATGAGCAAATCACACGAAAGGACCATGAGTATGAGCAAATCACACGCATGGACCATGAGTATGGGGCAAACCATGCGATTGGATCATAAGAATGAACCAATCATACGACTGAATAAAGGAGTCTGAGTTAGTCGCACGGCTGAACCCCAGTCGCACGATTGAGTCGTGCGCATGGGTCCAGTCGCATGATTGAGGCATGTGCATAGGTCCAGTCACACGACTGAAATCCAAAACAGTATAAATAGAGACTCATTCGGTCGTAAAACCTACTTGACTTCAAATTCTCAAAAACCACCTTAAGCCCCGACACTCTGCCAAAATTTCCTATTTTCGTGATTACTCTCCGATTCAGTGACTAACATATATCTTGTTCCTCTACAATTAACTTGCGAATGAAATCGGATCAAATGACAGTTAAATCGAACCTAATAATGATCGAAATTGATCAAACAAATAATCGGGACTAATAACCTAAAATGGGCCACTTAAATGAACAATAAAGTTGATTTTAAGGACATTAAGTGCTATTTCTAGTCCCTGCGAACCTAATGAATCTAAACACGAAGTCCAATTTATCGTTTTGACGAAGATTCAAATTTAATGTTTCAAACAGTGCAAGATACGAATGGACAGGCTGATGAACTTCGGTCGCACGATTAAGCCAGACGTATGACTCAGTCGCACGATTGAGCCAGACGTATGATTCAATCGCATGATTGAACCAATCTGCAACTCAGTCACACGACTGACTCAACCGCATGGCTTTGCATACGACTGAATGCAGTCATAGACTCAATCGTATGACTGAACTCAGTCATATGGTTCAATCGCACTATTGAACCAGTCTGTCTAAATCTGTTCCAAGTCAGTTGTTTATCTCTAATGAACGAAACTAATGTGTTTGTTTCTTGTATTGCAGCAAAATGGCTGAGAGATGGATGATGAGTACCAAGCACAACGTATATGTTCATCTGGATACCACGTCCCGGAACGCTTCTGAGTTCATCGGGATTATAGCTTTCCTACGTAGATCGAGGATCTTCAAGGCTATTTCCACTCCATGCACACCTTATAGGTCGATCTAGCAGGCATTCTGGGAGAATGCCATTGTCGACCGGTCTACTAAGCCATTCTGCATCCGGAGTTCTATCTTCGGTCAAGATATACAGATCGGAGAAGACGAACTACGGCGAGTCTTGGACTTGGGTAAGGATGGAACCCACCCAACCAAGCTGCATCCCCTAACGGTACGGGGATGCTCTCTCAGGATCAAGTACGCCGGCGACATGAATGCCGGCGTGCTAAACAAGGGTAACATGTGCTCGCAATTCAAGTATCTAGCATGTGTGATCCTAAAATGCATAGCCTCCAGGAGAGGAGGATTTGACAAGCTAGCAGATCAAATCCAGAACGCATACGTTGTGCTGGTGCTGAACCACCTGTTCAGTTTTTCACGCATGTTCTTCTCCTACCTAACGGAGAACATTGAGGCCAAAGGCAAGGAGGGCTTCTGCATGTATCCAATATTCTTGTAGATGATTATCGACGAGAAGCTTCCTATGCTGCCTAAGGAGGAGGACGATGCAGTGACCCTAGAGGTGATGGATGATACCACCCTAGGTAGGATGAAGGATATCGAGGGAAGCAGGTAAAGCCCCCGGTGAGGAGACTCTTCGGCCATCTGGCTGATGAGGGATACGTGGCGTCAGCTCGTAAGAAGTGGCGTCATGACGACATCGATTCCGACGTCGAGCCGATTGTGGCTCCTGCTGATGACGATGACGACGACGATGACTATGATGATGGTCAAGGTGGTGGAGATGCAGGCCCCAGTCAATCACAGGCCATAGACATGTCTACCATATCCCCACCACCTCCACACAGTAGTACCTCTGCTCCCGGTGGATCGGAGCAGGCTGCCATCCACCGGGACTTCTTGGTTGATGAAGAAGAGGATGAGTCGGATGAGGAGCCTCTAACAAGGATGGTCGGTAGCCCTGTAGTGGCTACCGAAAGGGGAAAGGAGGCGGTTGGGTGACGCCAGGATGGGGCCGAAAGTACTGAGACTGCAGATCCTACTTACACACCTCCCCAGCCAACTAGCCCAGGGGAAGCCCAGCTTGCCAAGGGGTCGAGGCTGAAGAGAATGGCCCAGGCCCACGGCAAGAAGGGCAAGAGACGGAGGATAGTGCTGATTACCACCTCCACTACCACAGCTACCACAACCACCACTACCACCACTCCTACCACCACTACCACAACTCCCACCACCACTGCTACCACTCTTACTACCACCATACCTACCTCCACAGCCACAACAACTACTACCACCACAGCCACCACTATTCCCACCACCTCACATACCACACCCATATCTATTCCACCACCATTCACCTTCATTCCCACTCCATCATACACCACATCCACCACTACATCTACCATATCCCAAACCGGCCCTTCCATATCATCGATCCATCCACAGGGATCTCCTCTGCCCACTGTTGGGCTAGAGGAGCAGATGGCTAGCCTCAACCGTCTGGTGCTCAAACTGCTCGCTATAGATGACATACGAGCTAACCAGATGAACCAGTTGATGGCAGTCAACGCTGCACAGGGCAAGCCAATAGCCATGCTGACCGAGAGAGATGCAACTCAGAGTCAACAGATTGCCTATTTGACTGAGAGAGATACTACTCACGAGACAGCCTTGGCCAGAGCTCATCATGCCCTCGCTGCACAGAATGAGCTGCTGATGGCCTCGGTGAAGAGGATTGAGGAGGTCGAGAAGAAGAACAAGAAGCTTCTTGTCAGACTTAAAAGGATAAAGGGTGAGCCCTTAAAGATCAAGGGTGACGGTGATGATGGCGATGATGATGATGACGATTCATCCGATGATGAATCGGATGATGATGATGATGAAGTGGGTGAGGCTGAAGGCAGTGGGAAAGACAAAGATAGGGGTGATGATGATGAGTCTGTGCATGAAGGTGATGCATCTGCATCAGTCTCAAATCCATGAGCTCGGGAGAGGCGCACCAAGAGAAATCAAGATCAGCGACCCTCTTCCTCAGCTCCCCAAGCTGAAGAGTCGAGCGACCAAGGCAAAAGTAATGATTAAATGTCTTTATATTTAAAAACTTTTGTACTTTAATTATTCATTACACTAATATAATCAATGTTTATTAATGTTTAACTATCTTGATTACTGATGTATGTGTAATTATGTCTTAAATGTTTAATCAAACAGATGAAGCTGAACAAATAGACGACTACGACGTCACACTCCTTCAGCAAATCAAGACTCAGTTAACCATGATCCTTGATTTGCAAGGGATCATGTGATGATCTGTGAGCTACACCCCTGAAGAGGGAGAGATCATTCATGATCTCACAGATGAGTAACTGGCTGACATGTTTAGACTCAACCCGGATGAGCTAGTCAAGGACGCTCCCGAGGTTGATATCATCACTGATGAAGAGCTGCAAGACGTAGATGAGATTGATATCGAGGATATCACTACACAAGAGTATCCTCAGTACACTAACCAACAGGGAAATGTTATCCCCGATCTGGGTGAAACATTTGGCAGTGATACTTTTGGAACTCTTGATGCTAAGGAGAAAGAGAAAGAGAAATAAGAATGGAAAGCCCAAGCTACGGACACTGATGTCGATATCCAGAAGGCTGAGTGGGCAGTGTGCCTAGCTGAAATGAGAATCCAATGACAACCTCCAAAGTCTAACACCTACACCAAACTGTACAGAGTGAAGAAGCATTAGAAGGTGTCAGGCAAGATTATCAGTGGGCTTATTTTAAAGACTTGGATGTGTATGCGGTGAAGAGGGAGAAGGGGATAGAGTACTTCAGATTCACTCATGATCTGAAGACTCTTCCTGGTTTTGAGATAAACAGGCTTGTCTGTTTAGACCTTTTGTACGCCAACCCTAGAAAGATGTCGGGGTGGTTTGAGACGGCCTTAAAGACGGAATACCACACCAGGTGGGCCAACTTCAGGCCTCAACAGCCTAAAAGGTTCATAAATAAGACCGAAGTTGATCCTCACACTGGAAAGCCTAAAGTAGTGTTGAAGTGGAGTCCTCCGCGCACAATGTCGAAGATCCCATTACGGAAAATGCCTCAGAAGTTCACTCCACACTTCAAGTGGTGGTATTATGACTGGCGGACAGGAGAAGCAGTCATAGTTTTGCATAAAGAAAGCACAATCGAGACTATCATGGTATTTGACCCGATGTGGCTAACCAACTTGTCGACTGAAGATGTTTACACTCTCTACAAGTGGCCACTATTCTATGACTCTCAAGACATTGTGCAAGCTCTTCAATTCTAACATGTCATACGACTCTGCTTCGCGTTTGAGATTCACGCGGGAGTCACAAGAGAAGAGAAGTACAAGAAGTTTCAGGAGCATGTGAAGAACGTTAGACATTAGACTAAACTAGGTCCAAGGGGGAGTTTGTTGATACATATTTATATACCTAGTTTACATTCTCAAATGTAAAAGTCTTTCATGTCTTACACTTATGTAATCCAATCTAATGAAATGATTGAATGATATATTAAATGCATTGTGATATTTATATGTGATTGATTATGTCATGTTATATTTATATTGAATGTGATTCCCCATGTATGAACTAAATATATAGTTTTGATATTGGTTTTACATAGTTCTAAGTCAATAAGAACTTAGAAATGTGTTTAACTTAGTCATGTGGACATTCATGCTAATGGACCATACTTATGGCCCATACGCATGAATGAACCATGCTCATGGACCAGTCGCACGACTGAACCAGTGACTGGATCAGTCGTATGATTGAGATATAAGATTGGTTCAATCGCACGGCTGAACCTTCAGTCGTGCCTATGAGTCAATCGCATGCTTCAGTCGCACGACTGAACCATGCTAATGGTTCAGTCGCACGACTGAACCATGCTAATGGTTCAGTCGCATGACTGAACCATGCTAATGGTTCACTTGTACGAATGAACACTGATAACCTATAAATACCACATAATTCATGGAAAAACGAGAGACTTGATAACACTTCATAATATTTCATACCCTAACCATCCAGAGCATCCCAATCCACAAATCCAAGTTCATAGTTCGTTCCTGGTCGATTCCAACTTGTTCTAAACATTTGTTTCATCGTTAGATCGATCGGGTTATTCGTTCTCACTGATTGGATCGCCAATCAAATAGAATTCCGCCCTATTTGATCTGGTTTCACGCAGAATCTGTTAGTACTCCGTACGTACACGGTCCTGACACTAGCTTGAAAACACTATAATCAAATATCAAAATTGCAATTAATCACTATTAGAAGTTTTATACAGTCAGAAGTACGTAAATTGATTAATCAAATGAAGAAACAATGGAGACCGAATTGAAGTATAGAGCTACTACTTCAATAATCAAATTCATTAGCAACAACATATGTGATTAAGAGAAAGGAGATTTGTTGCTTCAATCACACGATTATACTTATTAGTTGTTATGGACTCCAGCAATCAAACTCGAAATCATCCAAAGCGCAAAAATTCAAAGCTTACAACTGCATTGATGGAATCGGAGCCCTAAAATCATACACACATAATCGTTAATGCATAAAACTCGAAGAAAACAACATACACTTGTAGTAAGATGCAATGGACCTGTGAACTACAATGTACACTTGTAGTAAAAAAACTATAGTTTTAAGCACTAAATCACATACCGATCCAGAGCAATGTATGTACACATTGTCCGTCAGCTATGTGATCTTATCAGATGCCTTGTTAGCCATATACAACCCAGATAATAAGAAAGTTCCAATCACCAACTCAATATACAACATAAAAACGATTAAAACAACCAATTGAGCATGACCAATGTTGTTTGCGCATGAAAGACAAAGGGAGTTGAATTTACCGCTGTTAGTTCGCGAATTAGCGCCAAAATTAAACCACCGTTGTAAGTAACACCGATGATTGTTGTTCGCAAACTGATTGAGGAGCGTTAACATCGGCAATAGCATCGGGATCGATCATGTTGTTGTGAAGGATTCGTGAAAATAGTGAAGAAAAAAGCCCTAATTTTTAGAGATTTGTTGCTTCCGTTGTTTTGATTTAGGTCTATTATTGTATCTTGACTTCTACTGTAAGTTATAATCCTTATACTAATTGTGTTTACCGATTTAGTCCTTACAATTATCATATATGCAATTAACCCCTAGTTTATACATATAACACCTATTAAAACTTATTTTGTAATTATTTAATGCTAAAACTTATTTAATGCATAAATTGCGACCGAAAAAAGCTTGTTGCAAATTTTTGCGACCGTCTTTATTTCAATCACTAATTTTGCGACCCTCTTTATTTCGGTCGCTAAATTTGCTATCGTCTTTGCTTTGGTCGCTAAATTTGCAACGTCTTTGCTTCGGTCGCTAAATTTGCGACCGTCTTTGCTTCGGTCGCTAAATTTGCGACCGTCTTTGCTTCGGTCGCTAAGTTTGCGACCGTCTTTGTTTCGGTCTCTTATTTTGTGACCGTCTTTGTTTCGGTCTGAAATTTTACGACTGTCTGTGTTTCAGTCGCTACTTTTGTGACCTTTTTATTTCTGCCATAAAATGGTCGCAAGTTTTGTGATTATTTTTTTTGGTCGCAACTTTTGGTAGCAGTTGTCCAGTTTTCTAGTGGTGGTGCAAGTTGAACTATAAATATGGAAGATCATTCCTAAACACGTGTGATGGTGGAAATACACTCGATAAGACATGTAGCCAATTTATGATGGAAAGTCTAGACACTTAGGTGTTAAACATAGCATGATGCGTGAACTAATCATGCTTGGTGTGATATCAATTGAATATGTTTGTACACGACATAACTTAGCTGGTCCTCTAACCAAAGATGTAGGTAGAGGTCTTATGCACAAGTCGATTGTGGAGATGGTTTAAAGTCTATATGTATCTCTTTTGTTAAGGTACTTGTTTCTCATTTAATACAATATTAGGTGTTGAATTCAATATGAAAAGCTTAACATCCAGATATCAGAACATATTACTTACATCATCTTAAGGTATATGTTCAGACATATAAGTTGATTAAGTTGAGGTTGTTAGTTCTTAATAGTTTTGTTATAAAATTAAATTTGTAATTAAGAGGAAAAGATCTACCTATAGGAGTATATAGCTTAGCCGCTTCAAAGAAGCTTGGCACTTGGCTTCAATGTACTCATTAAATGACACGAACATAAGGCTAGTAAAATATATTATCAAATTAGAACAACAGGGCTATGTGAACATGTGTGTATATTATGTTTATGTATTTAAAGGAATTTCAAGGGTCCAATACTTAGGGATACTCTGATATTCGAATGTTTGGAATGTGTAATACATTACGATGAAATTTAAATTGTCATGACATTTTAATTTATACATGATTTAGTTTCCATTATGATATTTTTTAAGTAAATCATATATATCACTAAATAACAGAGGAATGTAGATGATGTAGTATCATGGCTATTTTGGCTAATTCAAGTTTACTTAATGACAAGATGAGAATATGTAATTAAATATTAAACAAGTTGGGAAGTTTAAAGGGTAAACTTCTTTGATCATGGTTTTAAGTGGGCACCACTTTCTTAGTAGGGTCCTATGGGTGAGCCTCAAGTTAGGGACGAAGTGCTTGGTCAACGTGGAACTATTTTATTCATCTTTTTTCATTATACACGGGAAGTTGATTTCAAATTAAAAAATAGCCAAAAAGTTGCATAAAAATTATCATCGATAGCAACTAAAGTTCAATAGTAAAATTGTGTCAAGCCCTTAATTTCACAAATTGAGTTTTATTGTCAGACGTGTGACATGCCATGATCTCGACCGATAATTACACCAAACGACACAATAATTACAAATCATAGCTTTTATGGTTATCAAATAATTTCAAAACATAATTAATAATAATAAGTTTGAGAAATCATTTGCGGAAGCGTAAACAATAAATCATCTGTAATTTAAATGGCGCAAAACACGCGCAACCCAAATAAATATAATTTGTACAAACATTGTTTAACCGTTTAAATCAAACAGAATGTATGCAATAGTGAAATGATCCTAGCCAGGCACACTTTAAGAATCTGAAAGAAACATGCTAAAGTGCCAACACATGGTTGGTGAGTTCACGGTTTTTGATAAACAGTAACATAATTGAAAGCAAATCTAGTAGACAAAATAAATCAGTGGATAACTAGTCTACATAACAAGTTACATACTGTATAAAGTTCACAACCGAATCTGACAAGTATAAATACGCCTCGGCTGTGGTTACCAGACCACAACAACAGAACTTAGGTCAATTAAACACCTGTTTGACATGTAGTCATGCCCGGGTGGAATTTGTCAAACCTAGTACATCTACTCAGAATTACCTTGCTAAAGTACATATATTAACGGTTCAAAAGTGAAGACTTAAATTGGTATAACACTAGTTAACAGGTGATAATACAATATTACTGATCAAATGAATGAATGTTAAAAGGAACACATTTATTTTTCCTAAGAATAACTCTATGTAAAGTGGGGTCCGTAAACTCACCTTGAATGTATAACAAAAACAGTAAAGCAGAGAGTAGGTAATTAGGTTTTCGGATGACCTGAGTTTATGTTTAGTTTTAAATTAATATTAATGCTGACAATGAAATTAATTTTTAAGAATTGAATTATATGATTTCGCGTTCGAGTCATGGTTTCATGCCTAGCACTCCAATCCACGCACACATAAGCACAAGCCGTCATAACCGCTTTCACAATGATGCATGACCAAGCACATACAATAACATCTAACACAAACACATATTTAAAAATTATCCCACAATAATCTCATGTACAAAATTCATAACATAAAACACTCCCATGAAACAAACATAGACCCATACACACCTATAAAGAACACACACATAATAATGCATTACCCGACAACACATACACCAACACTCCCCAACATATATAGCCAATAGCAAAAACCCCAAGCATCACCATTAACATCCTTAGCCAAACCCACCTTCGGTCACTCCATGGCCAAGGCCAAGAAACCCCTAACCGAGACCACCCTATCAAAAACCCACCATCACTTCACCGAACATCAGCCATCACCCCATTAACAAGGAGTCCCATGCGCACCCAACCCAAACACATAACAAACACACGCACACAGCCATGCATATGCATACATTAACCCTAACCCTAAACTGAACCACCCGATACAACCAAAACATCCCGAACACTTGACCGATCCCCAAACTATACCATAGATCCACTGTCGGATTGATGCAACCCAAAAATAACCCTATAACGTCACGAGTGCTTACACACACCAAGATCACGTACCAAGAACATAGAAGATTTTTCACACCTCCGATGCAATACCCACGTGAAACACACATACAAACATGATATACCAAAAAAACACACTTATAAACCTACCCTGGGCACCCGTCACGACCAACCTATTACCCGTGACCCAAAAGATCCCGCACCGAGATCGTAGAAACAAATCCTAACAAAATACATACCGCGTATGGCTGATCGGTCGGTTCTCGTCTTTGCTAGGGTATTGTCGATTACTGAAAGCTCACCGATGTAGAGGAGGAAATCGCCGGAGACGCTTGCTATAAGGAGAAGGGCTGCCATCAAGGAGGAATTGGTTTGGGTAAGGTTAGGCGAGAATGAGCATGGCGGTTTATTTTAATGGAAACCGTTTTGGCCAAAAATCATTATGGTCCCTCTACTTAGAAATTTTTGCATCTTGGACCCTAGAGTTACATGATAAACTCTAATTACATATTGTTGTTAAATAATCCAACAAATAAATCAGTTACCTTTTGACCGAACATTTAAAATAATTATGGTTAAGGTAATGATGTAAACCTGAAAATACGGGGTATCAAATCATCACCTTGTTGAAGGAATTTTTGTCCTGAAAATTAAAACATTAGGTTCAACAAGGAACCCAAGATTCAACAATCCAAATCTGCGTAACATAAGGTTTCTAAGAATTTCTGAAATAAACTCCAAAGAAAAAGTTATAAGGTTTTATGAGAGTTGAGACATCATCCCTTTGTTGAAGGAAATTTCATCTCAAAATTTAAAGAAAATATATCCTCAAAAGGATAATATAAAAAGTGGATGTCTTATCTTTGAATATTTATGGGTACTTCTTTTTCATCTGGTCTTCACATTCCCAGGTAGACTCTGGTCCATGCTTGAACTCCATCCAACACGGACTATTAGAATCTTGCTACGCTTTAAGGTCTTGACATCTCAATCCATAATCTAGATTGGTTCCTTAACGAAACGTAGCTATTCGTCGATCTCTAATTCCCTTAATGGAATGATAAGTGATTCATCGGCTAGACACTTCTTTAGGTTGGAAACATGGAACATGTTATGAACGCCATCGAGTTCCTCAGGCAAGTCTAGCTGATAAGCTATTGCACTGATTCTTGTAATGATTTCAAATGGTCCAACGTATCTAGGGTTTAGTTTACCACACTTCCGAAAGTGTAACACACCTTTCCAAGGTGAAACTTTTCAACAATACCTTATCACTGACTTGGAATTCCAAAGGCTTTCTCCTTTGATCTCCATAGCTTATCTAACAATCCCTAGCTAGAACCATACGGTTACGAATCTAAACAATTTTCTTAGTGGTTTCATGAACAAGTTCAGGACCAGTTAGCTGACTATTAATGGTGACTGTCCAACAGAGAGGTGATTTACACTTTCTATCATAAATTGTCTCAAATGGTGCAGCCTTAATACTTGTATGATAGCTATTGTTATAGGAGAACTCAACCAAAGGTAGATGGGTTTCCTAACTATTCCCAAAGCCTATAACGCATTCCCTAAGCATATCTTCTAGGGTTTGAATCGTGCGTTCTGTCGAACATTCTGTTTGTGGATGATAAGTTGTGCGCATATCCAACGATTGTCTAGTGATCTCTGTAGTGACTGGAAGAAGTGCGAAGTGAATCACGCGTCACGATCAGAGATGATCAAGAGTGGCATGCCATGTCAAGATATAATTTCCTTCAAGTAAATCTATGCAAGTTTTTCTATCTTGTAGTTTTCATGAATTACTAAAAAATGTGCTGATTTGGTCAAACGATCCACTATCACTCAGATAATATCATTTCCAGCTTCCGAATAAGGTGGCTTAGTAACGATATTCAAATATATGTTTTCCCACTTCCACATTTGGATTTCTAGTTGTTGAAGCAAACCTAACGGTTTCTAGTATGCCACCTTGACTTTAGAACAGGTCAAACACTTTGACACATAAGTGAAATTTTCAGCTTTCATGTTAGGCTACTAGTAGATAGTGTTTAGATATTGGTACATCTTATCAGATCTTGGATGTATCGAATAACAGGACCTGTAAGCTTCATCTAGTACTAGTTCCTTAAGATTCCCGAACAATAGAATCCATACCCGATCTTTATAGTAACAAAAGCCCATTTGATTTCTTCTTTAACAATTTCTCAGCTCCTCTAAGAGATTCCGACTTGACATTCTCCTCTTGAAATGCCTGAATATGGGCATTCTTGCTCTCTGATGGTAGGTCTGAATGAATGTTAACTGCAACGCACGGACATGATGAGGTTTTAGGGTTTACTTACGACTAAGGGCATTAGCTACCATATTAGCTTTTTCCGGATGATACTTGATGGCACAATCATAATCATTCAAAAGTTCTAACCATCATCGTTGTATCATGTTCAACTCTTTTAGTTCATAATATGCTGAAGACACTTGTGATGAGTAAAGATCGTGCATTTGGTTCCTTAAAGATAATGCCTCCAGATCTTAAGTACAAATACCACAGCTCCTAACTCCAAATCATGAGTTGTATAATTCTTCTCATGCACCTTTAGCTGTCTTGATGCATAAACTATCACTTTCTCATGTTGCATCAACAAGCAACCCAAACCTTGGTTTGATGCGTCACAATACACCATGAAGTCCTATGTTCCCTCTGGCAACGCCAAGATCGGTGTACTACACAACTTGTCTTTAAGCCCTTGGAAAGCCGCTTCTTCATTACTGCCCCACTTGTAAATAGTTCCTTTGTGAGTTAGGATAGTCAGAGGCTATGCAAGTTTCGAGAATCCTTCTATGAAACGCCAGTAATAATCGGTAATGCAAAAAATTGGCGCACCTCCATAGTTGTCTCTACATAGGCCAATTCTTGATTGCCTCAATCTTCGACAGGTCAACATGAATAACATTCTTGTTAAATACATGCCCTAAGGATTGTACTTCTCTCATCCAAAAGTCATATTTGGAAAACTTGGCATGTAGTTTTTCTATTTTCAGAACCTCTAGAATAATTCTCAATTGTTCCTTATTTTTCTCCTTATTACTGAAATAAATCAGTATGTCATCAATAAAGACGATGACAAACTTGTCTAAATAAGGTTTATAGACATGGTTCATGAGCTCCATAAAGACTGTAGGAGCATTTTTCAATCCAAATGGCATAAGTATGAACTCAAAATTCCCATATCGAGTTCTGAAAGTAGTCTTGGATATGTCTTCTTCTCGAACCCTGAGCTAATGATATCCAGATCTCAAGTCAAACTTTTAGTTGTAACTCGATCCTTGAATTTGATCAAATAAGTCATTGATATGCAGAAGAGGGTAACGATTCTTTATGGTGACTTTGTTCAGTTGCTAGTAGTCAATGCACAAACAGAAGGTTTCGTCTTTCTTTTTCACAAATTACACCGGCGCTCCCTAGGGTGAAGAACTAGGGCGTATGAGTCCCTTTTCTAACAATTCCTGCAACTATTTTGACAATTCTTGTAATTCATATGGTGCCAGGCGATACGCGCCCGAGCGATTAGGGCAGCTCCTTGTATTAGTTCAATCTGGAACTCTACTTGCCTGTGTGGAGGAAGGACATGCAAGTCCTCTTGAAACACTTCGGGAAGTTCTTTAATGACAGTAATATCATTAATCCACTTCTCCTCTATGGCCTTATCAGTAACTAAGGCCAAAATCACTTAATATCCCTTCCGCAGGCGTTTCTGAGCTTTCATGTAAGAAATGATGCTGAATACAACACCACTCTTATCACCTTCCTCTGTATCTCTCCACTAGGAAGAGCAAGTCTAATGAGTTTCTCCCGATATATATTTTGGCTTGGTTCCTTGACAACCAATCCGTATCGACAACGACATCAAAACTACTAAGAGTGATAGATAGGAGGTCAATATCAAATTAGTACCTAGAAAAACCAATCTTACAACCGTAATATATATGAGAAGCTTTTATAATCTTACCATCGATTATCTCTATAATATAGTTTGAGTCTAAAGCTGTAGATGTAACATCTAGTAACTTATTGAACTTATGAGAAATAAAACTCCAATCAGTGCTAGACTCAAATAACACAGAAGCAAAATAGCCATTAACAGGAAATTTACCAGTTACCGTAGAAGGGCCATTTCGAGCCTCACTTGATCCAATGACAAATGCTCTACCCTTAGCACCACCATTGTCATTGCCACCATTATCCTTCCTTTTATCCGTACCATTACCCCCCATTTTTTCCACCATTGTTGTTTCTTTTCAGCTTTAGGAAATTCGTCTTAGAATGCTCGGTTTGACCACATTCATAACAACCCTTTTGTTTATCCTTCTATGGTGGCGGCTTGACTATTATATTCACATGACAGTTTTTGGTAACATGGCCAAATTTACCATATCTCTCTTTATTGTTCTTATTACATGGCCCGTTGTGGTGGTAATTACATTTGTTGCACTTGCGTAGTGTTCCGCTATAGCCACTACTGTGTTAAGATGATGAAAAAGACTAGTTGAATGAGTGGGAGTTGTCAAACTTCTTGGATTGTTATGGTTGAAGCTGAGATGTACCCTGCTTGCTGTTAGAACTAGACTTCCACTTTCGATTGTTATTCCCATCATAGGTAGTTAATGTAGAACCACGCAGGGGACACTTACCCTGCATCACGGCCTGGTCGGTTAGCTTATAGGCCAGTTTGATGGTATCCTGGATTGTAGCTGGTTGAGAAGAAGTGACCATGCTTTGTATTTTTATGACTAATCCATTGATGTACCTTTCAATCGTCATGTGAGGAGGGTTGATCATATTAGTGCAGAGGGTAGCGACTTCATGACAGCGAGTAGTATACGCCTCGATCTCAGTGCTCATCATCTTAAGGTTCTAAAATTCCATCTATAATTTCTACACCTCATCATGGGATAAGTACTCCTTTTTCATCGAGTTATTAATATCGTCCCAAGTAGTCGTTGGTGATCTCCATCCCCAACATTTGACCTGGGTGTTCTACTAACTCAATGCAACTCCAACCAATATGCCTGTAGCATGGTTAACCTGATTTGCCACCGGGCAGTTACACATCTCAAACACAGACTCTAGCTTCTCGAACCACCGTATGAGTCCAACAGCTCCTTCACCCCCAGTAAACGGGTTGCGTTTGCAGTCCATGAAGGACTTGTAAGTACAAACCCCTTGACCTGCAACCGATTTAGATCAGGACTTTGGAATTTTTAACAGATGTTATAATTTAACAGTATCAAGGGAACGCTAATGTCAGGAAAGAATTAGTATTACTTACTGAAATGAGCGGTCTGTGGGTTTGGGTTATGATTAGCCAACACATCAGCCACATGCTGATTTATAAGTGCGGCCAGTTCAGCAGGCGTCATGTTAATGGTACCACGACTACGTCCGCATCCACGTTCAAACATTCTTAACAATCACAACATACAAAAACAAGTAAATATACAACATTTCAACTCCATTAAGTATAAGTGATTAAAAGAATTTATTACAATCATAACTTAATTTTCAAATAATAATATCTAATAAAATAAATTGTAATTACGTCTACAATAAATTGTAATTTGTCAGTCGAATAGGAAACAACCATTCCCATCTAGATTCAGAATAAACAAAAGTCGAATAAACGAATGGAATGAATGAAATGGAAATCAATGAGAATCAACAGATCCAGTGCTGTTCTAAGGCTCATCATCAGGCTATTCCTCGGGTACTTCCTCTGCATCTTCTTCAGGTGCCTCTTCTATCTCTTCTTACGGGTCCTCTTCTGGTTCCGACACTGTATTCAGTCCATTGATGTGGCCCTCCATGTTATCGATTCGTTGACGATTTGTTTTGATGATTTCTTCGTCACCTGTCACACATTCAGTTAAAGTTGTAACGTGGTCCACCAGCATGTTATGATGATCGATAAGGCTATTGAGTCGCTTCTTTAGTTCTTCATTTTATTCTTTTGATTCCCTTAACCCTTTCCTCAATGTAACGTTGTCATCCCTGAGTTCCTTGATGTGCGTACGTTCAAAGTGCGAAGTGGTTATTAGAGAAGTTATGGCCTGCGCAAGTGGACAAGTAAGAGTAGGCAAGATGGGGCCTTAGGAAATCAAAATGGAGCAGACCTAGTCTAGGGTCGATGCTAAGGAAGAAGGGGAACATGTTTCTCCCAAATCAACCAAGTCATATACTGAGGATAGTACTTGCAGGACTAGTTAGGTGATGGTCAATACAATCAGTCACATAATGAGGAGAGTGTTAGAACACTTAACAGTTCAAATAGGGAACCGGGTTTGAGAACAAGATGCAAAGAACATGAGTAACAATAAGACAGAACTAAAGAAAAATATATAAGGTTTTTAAGAATGTTTTATATTAATCTCAAGTTCTTTTGCAAAAGTTACAATGCATAAGTTCTTAATATAATACAAGACCCTAAGATACTTTATACTACATCCTACAACCGGTTATACTTAGAAAGCCGGTTAGAACATTGAAAGACAACAAAATCAATGTAGAGTCAAAAGACAGATTGCTTTTTGACTAGTGACTATGAGATGCTATAGCACACATCCTAACATAATACAAAAAGGAAAAAATTACATAAAATAGAAAGTTACAGACTCAAGACCTCAATGTATGGAATGTATGTCAACAACTGATGCAAGTTGGTGAGTCTTTAAAGTTGGAGCGGAAAGTATGTCAGATTTATGCAAAGTACATCCGAGAAAAGCATGCTCTTTTCTGTTTTTGGAAGAAATCAGTCTTCACTTCATTTGGCTTTAGAAGACTTTGTCTTTGAAGCTTCAGAAGACTTCATCTTTTGGCTTCAGAAGATTTGGTCTTTGGCTTCGGTAGATTTTACACTTAGAATATTTCAGAGTATAGTGTAAAGCTTCCGTAGCAACTTTGGCTTCAAAAGATTTTATACTTAGAGTAATTCTTTCTCTAAGCATAAAACTTCTGGAGAAACTTCTACTTGGTACTGAGTGCATGCTTGAAGGAAGCCTTTGGTTGATTTGGTTGCATCAGCCATTATATAAAATCTTACAAACTCCCCCTAGGCTGATGCTACCAAAACAAAAAAGGTTCTTCATCAGTTGATACTCTTTATTAGGATCAAGACCATTCCCTTCTTTACCATTTTGTCAGGATCCTTCAGACTCTCGTAATACCCCCTCATATCATGAAGATCATGCAGAGGTAGATCAAGCATGTCTTGCTAGAAGTAAACATCTTAACCACATTGATCTCTGATGACATACCATCTGTCTAGATTAGTAGCAAAAGTCCAAGATAGAATGGGTCTTCTAGTTGTAAGAGGCTGTGCTTGAGTATGAGTTGGTGGAGCAACCTCTTGTTGCACTTCCTTAGGATGTTATGACTCATCCTGAGATCTGGAAGTGGTTACCTTTGTCTTCTTGTATACTCTCTTAATGGCCATCCTTTTCTTCCTCTTGGGAGTGCTTAACTGAGAAGGTTGGACTTAAGTACCAGGTTGTTCTGTTGTGCCTCTCTCAGTTAGGTTCTCTTCCCTTATAGGTTTAGAAGGAGAAGGAGTAGGACCCTACTATGGAATAGAAGATGAGGTTGGCTGAGATGTAGTTTAAGGTCCAAGCTGTGTTGTCTATGTTGGTTCAACCTTAACCTCTACCTCAGGAGGAGCTTGGCTTAGTGGAGAATGTAAGTCCACAAGCTCTCCCTTTTTAATCTTCTGCTTGATCACTCTACTGTGCTCATCCATAGTGGATAGAGACATTGGACTAAGACTCCTTTTAGACAATTCATACGTCCTTAAGAAGCTCATCATCCTTTATCAGTCAACAGACTTCTTTTGGCGCTTCTAGATGATGGCTCTTGACTTTGCATTTTCTTCTCTCATTTTTCTCTTAGCTGCCTTTTGTTCATTGATGAACTATTGTTCCAACTTGTTAAGGTACTCAAATTTAATATATTCATATGAGAGGAGAAGAAGTGTGGATGTCTGATAGAGGCCTGTGGCAGTCATGTACTTGATCATGTTTTGTCTATCAGCCTCTTTGTCTACCTGAGGTTGTTCAGTTGCTACAACCTCTCTCTCAGGACTTTCATGAACTGGGGAGAGAGTAGGAGCATGTTTGTACAGCCTCTTTTTTCTTCTTTCTTCCTTAACATTGAGGATCAATTCTATATCCTCTGCCTCCTTCTTCTCCTTTCTCATCTCTAAGTCTGCCAGTTCATTTAACTCTACTAAGGGAAGAGAGATCGGTTCATCAAGGTTGTAGTTCTTGATTCCCAAGTAGTTCAATCTGGCAGCCCTCAACTCATCATCTTGAGTGTTTGGCCTGGGGCTATCCTGATTATAACTTCCATAAAGCCTGAGGAACCAGCTGAACTCTCTCTCCTTAGCTTCCTCTTCCTCTTCCTTTCCTCCTCCTTAATCTCCTTAGAGGTCATTCCTCTTCCCTTTATCACTCACAGGCCTTGGTGACTCAGGATGGATAGAGCTTTGGCCTTTATTGCTTGGTTTAGCAGTCAAGCTCTGGCAGAGAGAGGTTGTGAAACACCTTCACCAATTGGTGTTTCACTGAGGGTAAAGGATGTTAAAGCAGTTGTTCATGTGACAATGCTCATAGGTTCTATCACTGGGCCTTCAATCAAGGTTTCCCCTTTAAAGCTAATCTTAGGTTCCACCTCAACATCCAGTTGACCAATGACATTACCTATTTACAGTTGTCTTCTTCTTTATCTGAACTCTTCAACAATCCTATCTTGAATTTTCTTAACTAATATATCAGCCTGCCTATGTTGAGTTGGGTTGGCCAGTGACATATTGACTAAAGAAAGACTGTCATAGAAGTTCAAGGTTTGAAAGTTGAAGACCTCTTACTGTCATTGAGATTTATGCAGTACTAGGGCTCTTCTATCAGCATCATACCTCCACCCTATAATCTCATTTACAGCTCCATATGGTGGGTTGACATTGCCCTTGGTATTCCTTCCTCAAACAAACTTTGTATATATTAGTCTCTATCAGTGTGAACTTGAGGAGGTTGCTGAGTGTGGACAATTGCAAGTAAGGTTGGCAATTTCTTAATGTCCATACTCTGAGAAGAACTCCCAGGTTCTGTGATTGTAACAACTTCCTCCCCCTTTATGGTAGCATCACCCTCTTGCATAGGTGAGCTAGAGGTAAAAGCTGTCACATCCTCAGGTTCTTGTGTTTATAGATAAGTTCTCCTGAAGGGCCTCAAAGCTAGTTGTTCCTTGAGATCAGAAATCTCAAGTTGTTGATCATTGAGCTTTCTTTGCAAGGTAGTCACTTGAGATTCCAAGTGACTAACCTTGCAGACTAAATAGGTGCATGTTTTTGTCAGTTTATGCACCCCTAGTCTGAGATTTCCCTCTTCTTCAATAGAAGAATCACTAAGGGATGAGAGAATTGGACCTAAGTCTTATTCTTCATCACCAGCTTGTTGTTCTTGGTTGCTAGTTTTCCCTTGCTCACTGACAACTTCAATTGAAGTGTCAATGGGCTAGGTTACCATGGTTGAGGTCTTACTAATGTAATCACTTGCAGAAGTGAGAGCCTCTTCCATATGGATCTCCTGAACAGGTTCAAGGAGATCCACCTTAGTAGGGGGTGGATGATAGGGCTAGATATGGGTGACACAGGAGTACTCAATTCTCTTTTAGTAAGGAAAGAGAAAAGGTACTATCAAATTCTCTTTTAGCAAGGAAAGAGAAGAGGTACTCACGATACTCACTGAGTGCCATATCCTCATCATCATAGAAGTCTAGGCTGGGAATTGGTTGGTTTAAATCTAGAGGCTGGGAATGGTAGCTTTCCCCTAAAGGTTGTTCACTAGAGTGTTGAGACTCTGAGTTAAGGCTTAAGGCTTTTTGGGTGATGAGCTCTTCAGACTAAGCATGAGGAACCTCATGACTAAACATTTATGAGATGGGAGTGGTTTGCTCCTCAGGAGAAGTGGGAGCTCTAGTGTCTACTTCTTCCTGTATGGGTGGTGATATGGGGGCCTACATAGGTTTAATAACTTGAGCAAGGGTTTGTTTGGATTTTATTTGGTAGATGATGGTTATTTATGGTTATGGAGGTTGTAGTGAAGTAGAAGGTGTGGGTTCAACACTAGCTGTTGCTTATAGGTTGTCACCTTGAGCAATGAGCTCTAACATTTTTGGGACTAGGGTTGTTTCTACCCCTGAGAATCCAACAGTTGGCTTTCTCATAGGCTTGAAGATACCAGGCTTCATCTGTCCTAATTTTAGAACATTACCTGTTCCCCTCAACTGTGAGCCCAGTTCACAGTTGAGAATGTGCTGCACATATCTAGGGAACATATAATATTCTAAGGAGTCCAAGTTTGCAAGCAAATTATTGTACACAATTGTGAATACCTGAACTTGACCCTGTGAACCATCCCATGGACTATGAAAGAGAGGTCTTCTGAAATCTAGTCCCAACCTCTATGTTTGTTAGACAAACTGTGGATAATAACATAGAGCAGGTATTTCCATTGAGGAGAGACCTTTCCTTTCTTGAAGGTTTTGACTGAGAAGTCACCTTCATAGCCCATCTACTCAAAGGAGTAGTTTACAACAGATTTTGGAAAGGCCAATTCACCATCTGCATCATCCAGTTGTAGATGAGAGTTGATTGAAGCTAGAGTGATGAATATTGTCCTGCCCTGCACTGTGGTAGACAGTACCTTCTCCCCATCAATGGTGACCCCTTGGCAGGTCCTCCAGAAGTCTAATAGTTGATCCTCACAGAGTGAAGGATCAATGGTAAGGGAGGTGAAGTAGTGAGACAAAGAAAGAAAGTGACAAACCTCTGAGAAACTTGGATCTTTCTCAGAGTTTAATAGAACAGCTTAATTGTATTGCTTGTGAAGCTTCATGGAAAAATCTGGTTGGTTTCTGCGGTCAAGTTTGGCCATTTATTGTAGCTTTGAGGTGAAGAAAGGTAAGAACAAAGGCGGTGAGTGGGAATTTTGGTTTAGAGAATTTGCAGATGAAGAAGATAGTGAAAGAGGGGGGAACCATTAGGTATATTTTTATGAAATGGAGTTGAGACAAAATTAATACAAAAGAATAAACTTTGAAGTCCGAATGTCGGTCCCACCTCTGAGAAAGTGCCCAAAAAGGTAGTTTTCTTGAGAGTTCAAACTCTTCCGAAGGTTATTTATCCTCGGAAGCTTTGTGAAAAACTTTCGAAGCCAAATTTTGACTTCGGAAGATATTCCTTATTTGGTTAAGATATTAAGAGTTGAACGTTTTATTCTTAAAGAGAATAAAACTTCCAAGGCATAATTGCTTTCGGAAGAAATTTGTTCTTCAAATTTATATAACTACTTACAAACATATGCTGGGTTTGGAAGAAATGTAAGAATTTCTTACAAAGATAAATTTATAAGTAGTTATGTAATTTGAAAACTTAAAATTCTTCCAAACACAATTTTAATGTGTTCTCTGAAAGAAAATACACTTGAAATTTTCAAAATGCTAAGTAATATCATTTGAGGATGACTTTTCTCCCAAGGTAAACTGGGCTTATATAGGTGATAAATTTTGACAACTTAGGACAATAATTCCCTTTAGGAATAATATAGATTAAGTTTTAAGGAAATTTCTTCAAGATTGATCATCCCAATAGCTGATAAAGATATTAAAATCTCTATCAGTATATTGTTCATTTATATTAACCTTGATTAGTTTTATTAATCCCTTTTCATGATTATCTCTAAATAGATGATACCTGATGTTGGTGTGTCTTGTCCTTGAGTGCTGCACAGGATTCTCTGTGATAAAGATAGCACTGTTGTTGTCTATGTGGATGGCAGTCTCTTTGAAGTTGTATCCGTAGTCTAGCATCTGATTCTGAATCCAAAGTACTTGAGCACAACAGCTTGCGGTAGTAATGTATTCAGCTTCAGCAGTTGATGTAGATACATATGATTGTTTCTTGCATTGCCATGACACTATCCTTCCACCAAGGAATTGACATCCCCTAGATATGGACTTTACAGTCATGTTGCAGCCACCATAGTCAATATCTGTATAGGCATACAGATTAAAGTTAGAATTCTTTGGATACTAAAGGACTAGCTTAGGAGCACCTTTGAGATATCTAAGAATCCTTTTGACAGCAACCAGGTGTGACATCTTGGGGTTAGCTTGATATCTTGAACATATGCATGTAGAAAAACATGATATCAAGCCTGTTGGCTATAAGATACATGAGAGACCCAATCATAACCCTATAAAGATGTTCATTTACACACTCCCCTTCAAGATCAGGCCCAAGGGAGTGGTTTCTGGCTATGGGTGTCTTTGTAACCTTACATTCAGTCGTGTTGAATCTTATAAGTATGTCTTGAACATACTTTGACTGACTTATGAAGATGCCACTTTCAACTTGCTTCTCTTGAATTCCTAGAAAAAAAATTGAGTTCTCCCATGGCACTCATTTCAAATCTATTCTTCATCAGCTTCTCAAAGTCTTTGCAGAGCTTTGGATTAGTTGAACCAAAGATAATGTCATCTACATATACTTGAACCGGCATCAAATCATTCCCTATTCCTTTAATGAAAAAAGTTCCATCTATAGTACCCATATTGTAGCCAAGCTGACAGAGATACTGAGATAGTGTCTCATACCACTTTCTTTGAGCTTGGTACAACCCATAAAGAGCTTTATCAAGCTTGTATACATAATCAGGATGATCTGGGTCTGCAAAGCGAGGTGGCTATTTGACATACACTTCTTCATCAATCACCCCATATAAAAATGCACACTTGACATCAAGTTGGTAGAACCTGAAGTCCTTGGATGCAGCAAACGCCAGGAATATCCTAACAGCTTCAAGCCTTGCTACTGGAGCAAAAACATTAGTGTAATCAATTCCTTCTTCTTATATGTATCATTGAACAACCAGTCTTGCCTTATCCTTGATGACAAGTCCTCTATCATCTTTCTTATTCCTAAACACCCATTTGGTTACTATGATAGTCTTCCCTTGTAGAAGAGGACATAGACTCCAAACCTTTTGCCTTTTGAATTGAAGCAGCTCCTCTTGCATTGCTTCAATATAGCTTCCATCCTTCAAAGACTCATCCACTTTCTTTGGCTCTATCTGGGACAAGAAACAAGAATATTGACAAACATTTTTGTCATGGGTTTGTCCTCTTATTCTTACCCCCTTGTCAACATCTCTAATGATGTTTGTAGTGTGGTGTGACTTGTGGATCCTAAGTTGAGGGATCATAACAAGTTGTTCAGATAGATCTAAATTTGAGAAGTTTAGATCTGGCAATGAAGTGTCTCCTACCACATCAGCACACTTATCAAGAGAAGCTTGATCCAATGAATGTGTGACATCATTGATGTTGTCTTTAATGGAGTGGTTGTTAACATCATGAAATTCTTAATCATTGTCACCACTACCATTTCCTCCTACATTTGAAGTTCCTTTCATTGTGTTTTATGCCTTTGAGCTCAAGTTTTTTGATGTATCAGCTTGATTTTTCATTGTTGTGTTGATAGGAACTTCACTTGAAGGGTTAGTTACAACTGGAGCTGAAGTAGTAGTCTTGCTTGGTCTTCTCAACTCAATCCTTTGATCATGATCTTCTGTTGTTGTATTACCTATTGATCCTGAAACATTTTCACAAGATTTGTTGAAATTGTTTGTAACTAAATAAAGATCAAATAGCCAATCAGGACCAGAACCTTTCACACAAGGTGTGTGCTCATTAAAGATCATATTGGCTGATTCTTCAACTACTCTAGTTCTGTGATTGTATACTCTATAAGCCTTGGATTGAGAAGAGTATCCAATAAAGTGTCCAACATCTGATTTCTCAACAAACTTGGCTACTTGATCTTTGGTATTCAAGATGGTGCAAGGACATCCAAATGATTTGAGAAAACCAATGAAAGGACTTCTTTTGTGTCACCGTTCATAAGAAGTCTTACAATGAGTCTTTGA
The DNA here is from genome assembly GCA_018326465.1 of Flaveria floridana. Taxonomy (NCBI): domain Eukaryota; kingdom Viridiplantae; phylum Streptophyta; class Magnoliopsida; order Asterales; family Asteraceae; genus Flaveria; species Flaveria floridana. The sequence goes on along the minus strand of BJCO01464686.1, from coordinate 428 downwards.
AGGACCGTGTGAAGGGTTATGCAATTTACAACACAAGAACACAAAGAGGAGAGTATGCAATAACACTTAATAATTCAAATAGGGAACTGGAGAAAATTAGCTTAGAGAACTAAAAAACACAAGTGTATATGAGACAGAACAAGAACAAACATAAGTAGTTGGTTTTCAAGGTTGATGTATGTTGCTGTCTAGTTCCTTACAAGTTGTTTACAAAGTTCTACTGATAAGTTACAAGGACTAGAAATACTTATACTACAACCTACAGCCGACCATACTTTGAAGGCCAGCTGGATACATGATCTAGACAACAAAATCAATGTAGAGTGAAAAGGCAGATTTCCTTTTGACTAGTGACTATGACATGCCATAGCTCACATCCTAATATATTACAAAAAGGATAAAGTACATAAAGTGGAAACTTACAGACT